>QKWP01000103.1:511146-531072 GCA_003550325.1 Gigaspora rosea
TTAATTTTTTTTTTATTTTTATTTTCGTTATTTTTTATTTAATAATTTATAATTTTTTTTATTTTTAAAATCATTTTTTTATATTTATTTATTTAAAATTTTTTAATTTTTTTATTTGCTTTTTTTTTATTTTTATTTAATAATAATTTAATTTTTTCTATTTTTATTTATTTTATAATTTTTTTTAGCTTTTTTTTTATTAATTTGTTTTTAATGCCTTATTTTAATTTTTATTTAATTTTTTTATGTCTAGATCTAGATTAGATCTTCACATGATTTTTTTTATTTAAGTATTTTTTTATTTTGTCTTTTTACTTTTTTATTTAATTTTGATTTTTTTTAATTTTTTTATCTGATCCGAATAAGATAAGTATCCTTTTTTTCTTTTTTTTTGTTGTTATTTTAATTTTTTTTAATACAGTACTAACTGCTAATTTTTTTCAGAAAATAACTATCGTCCATACCTTTCTCAAATGCCAAAGACCCTACAGAGTTCTGAGAAGTCTTTAATGTAGTCTTCGTGTAATTGCTTTCGTTCATCAGTGCCTTTGGAAAGAAAAAAAACTTCGTAATTTAAAAAGAATTTTTCTAGAAAATGGCACCACCCAGGACTTCGTATTTGGCACCATTACAACTTTTTTCGCTGGTTAGTATCATCTCATTTCGGTGTGTGCATTTTTAGTTGTTGGTGTCCTTTATTGCTTTTTAGTTCGAATACTAACTTTCACATTTTTCTTTTTTAGGTTCTTCGGGTAATGGCTTTGGATTTTGTTATTGGAGTCGTTAGTCGGTGCTTCGTTGTTGGTGTTGACCATTTTGGTGTATTATTCGTCGCTAGTGCCATGTTTTTTCTTGTCATATTTTTGTTGACGTGTTCTAGTACTGTTCTAATTCTAAATACTACTTGTTAGTTTTTCTCTTTTTTAGTTTCTTCAGGTGATTCGTGATTGCTGGTGTTGCCGATTTCAACGTAGCTTTGTGTGTATTTCAGAGATTTTGCTTTGGATTGGCCGATTTTGTACAGGTTTCAGGGTTTCTTGCCATATATTTCATTTTGGGTTCCCCTGTCAGTTTTCTTGGGTGCTCAATGTTTGAGTTCGTGGTGTTCTCTGTTTGAGTTCGTGGTGTTCTCTGTTCGAGTTCGTGGTGCTCTCTGTTAGAGTTTGTGGTTGCCTCAGATGTCTTGTCACTAATTTTGATGTTGCTTTGGTGCGTTTTGGGGTGTCTTGTAGATTTTACCTTGGTTACTTTGTTAGTTTTCTTGGGCGTTTTCGTGATAGTTATTCGAATTATTCAGTTCAGCGAATATTCGAATAGCTATATGCTGATCCTAATTATTCGAATATAGTGGTCGTACCCTAGGGTACAATAACTGGTTAACTGTTAGACTATCTCGATACCTGAATTATAAAACTGATAAACAGTTTTACACTTGAAAATACCATTATGATAACATATGAAGTTGATCAGCATCGACTTCATTTAATGCTAATTATATGAAATCACTGATCATTTATATATGATCATGTGCATAATCTGGATGATCACGGGATAGATATTCAGAATCCTAAATTTATACTCCCTTATTTTACTTTTTCTTTTTACTCATCCCTTAAACTGTAATCCAGGCAAATTTGCCTGGATTTTTTTTAGAAATATTACAATTTTTTAAATAAAATAAAATTTTATTAAGCATATGGGGTATACTTTATTTATAGAATATTTTCTTTTTTTTTTAATATTAAGAGTGTAACTCCTGCCCCAAACTTTATTAATACTTAAGCAAATTGACATATGGCGGTGCTTTTTATACATACATATTATATACAAGTATTGAGAGTAGGACTTCAGGCTGTGAAACCTTTTATCCATAGCTAAAACCCACCAGAGCCTTCCATATTCCCATTTATATAGTTGACCTGGATTTGTACATCCCTTTTCAACCAACAATCAGCATTCACATGTTCGCCACTTTACCCATATTTCCTAATTCATCACTTCTAATTTGGTGTGTGTTGCCAGGTAGGCGCTTTATACTTCCAAGTTGGTGTACCCGAAATCTGGTTACCTAAAAAATCCCTTATAGCATACTTCTCAGTGGTTCATATCTCAAGCCATGCAGCTGCCTCTACCACTTTTGGTAAGTATCTCAAGCCTGCATGCTGCCGCAACCAGCCAGTTTCCTGTGACTTGAGAACCCAGGATTTAGCGTTCCGAATTTGGAAATGTGTGAACGACTGTACTTCCTGTTATAGTGGCAAGGACCTGGGCTTTCGCAAATGCTTCCAGTGCTGAATATAGTTGGATGGCATCATGAGGCTAGGGAGAACCCGATCACTACTGCATGCACTTATACCAGCATATACCTGTATTGGTGGTCCCAAATCCTCTTAGTGTCCAAAGACTCCCATATAGGTATGCCCAGAGCTCCGTTGGGTCTTGACACATACACGCCTTCATGTTTCCTCCTCTTATTGGTCAATTAGTTCTGTCTGCCCTTGTGAAGTTCACTAGATCCCAGTACCCGGTCAGTCACTCTTTGAATCCTTTTCCCTAGTTATTCCAGACTACCAATCCATTTGGCCCAGAAGGATCGGACTGCCAGGCTTTAGATGCCTAAGGTCTCCCTTTCCTTGGTTCATGCTTCTATAACACATGACCTTTTTCTCCGGTACGACTCCGGCGGCCAGGTTGGTGGGCCCCCTTTTGCCATTGGGACTCTTGTCTTGCCCGTCCAGTTTCCCGGTCAGTTATCGCTAAGATCCTTTTCCTGGTACCGTTGAAAGTCCAGCTACCTCTTCACTCGGGACTCACCAAATAGGTTTCAATTGTTCTGGTCCCTTGGCTTTTACCAAGGTTACAGGTAATGTTGTTATTCAAATACTTAATTTAGTCATCTATTTAGGCAATTAGTGTCTAAATATATTTCGACATGGCATTATTTTTTTTTCGAAATGTCAAAAGTCTAAATTTGCCTAAATGTCTAAATAGTTGACTAAATAAATACTATGTGACTAAATGTCTAAATAGTTGACTAAATATAATTCTATATGACTAAATGTAAGATTCTATTTAATTATAGCACTTTACAAAAAGTGTGACCTTGTGATTTACATGATGATGATATCCCTATTGATTATCATTTTCATCAAAAAACGTCTATGTTTTATCTGAAATCATTAAAATTCTTTAAGAATTGAAAAATCGTTGATTTCTTGTGACAACATGATCTGCAGAGATCACACATTTTTGCAAAGAGCAATAAGCTCTGGTATAGCTTTAAAACAACTAAAAAACTTTGTACATTGCTTCATATTATTTGTAAAACCTAATAACTTACAGTATTAAATAATAAAAACTAGAATCTAATCAGGCACTCAATACAAGAAATAACGATAAAGATTTAGAATTCGATCATCGATTCTAAAACGATTTTGAGGTTTCAATCATCGATTTTGATTTTTAGAATCGATTCGCATCCCTACTTTGTGATATTTACATACATTTCCGCGTCTGCAATGGCAGTGCAGGGACCTGAAACAGATGCTGCAGGATGATGCCCTGATTCTCTTTAGCTATATAGCGTATGTTAGACATCTTTCTTATGCTTCTGTTTTCATGTAGTTTAGGACCTTGGGGTTTAGAAAATTTTAGAACCGGGAGATCAGTAGTTTATACGTGAGTTGATTGGTATGAGTTCAAATAATTAGTCCTAGACTTTAGTCCTAGACTAGAGGTATTGATGTTAAAGTATGAATGCTAGAGCTTGTTTGGATAGCAAACCTATTACTATATGTTTTTTCATATTATTTTTAATTTAGACATTTCGATATTATTTGGACATTTTGACATTATTTAGACATTTCGGCATAATTTAGGATTTCAATAATATTTAGACATTTCGGCAGCCTAAATATCAAATGTCGAAATATTTCTACAAGCATAAAACAATTTCGGCTAACAACGATAGTTACAGGTAATCTACCCGACCGATCGA
The DNA here is from genome assembly GCA_003550325.1 of Gigaspora rosea. Taxonomy (NCBI): domain Eukaryota; kingdom Fungi; phylum Glomeromycota; class Glomeromycetes; order Diversisporales; family Gigasporaceae; genus Gigaspora; species Gigaspora rosea. Next base: position 515,144 of record QKWP01000103.1, read on the forward strand.
TGAACAAATGTTACTATAACACAGGCCTATTTTCAATTCGTCTCCAGTGGGATTTGAACTCTAGACCTGCCGCTTGGGGGTGACAACCAAACAGCTTCTCTATATCGCCACACCTTATATAATATTTTCTTTAAAATATATTTTATAAACTTTATTATGAAAATTTTTTAAAATTATTAATAAACTTTAAAGCAATAAAAGTTTAAAGTTTTTATTTTAAAATTTTTACTATAAAATTTTTCTTTAGGTTTTCTTAAATTTTATATGTTCCCGTCTATAAAAAAAATTTTCACTTCTAATACAAGTCCTAATTTTTACAAGTAAATCACAAAGTTGCAATAATAAAAGTTGTAATTTTTTTTATAAACTATATCATTCTATTAAATCAGTAAGCTAGAGCTAATATTTATAGAGTTCGCCAAGAAAAAGTAGATAATTTTTTTGGATAAAAAATTTTTTAAAATTTGTCTATTTTTAGCTTATTAGCAACTTAAACTTTTTTCTTATAATATAAAATTAAATACAACTATAATATAATCCTTCTTTTCAAATATTATCAAAAAAAATTTCAATTAAATATCTTAAGTTTTAAAAAATATAGATAATAAGCATATTTATAGCAATTTTCCAGACAAATTTGCCTGGATATGCTTACAGTTTAAGGGATAATATTTTCATTTTTGTTCTTTTTAATTCATAATCGATTAGAGAAGATAGTCTGTAAAATAGAATAAAATAATCATTAGTAGTGTAGATTGTAACCCACAATTCATGTATATAAAACTACTCCTTTTGCCTCTGTAGCAAAGTGGATTTATTTACCCTTTTTATTCATTTATTTAGAATTGAATTCTCTCTTGTAATCCTTATTTCCCACTGAATAATAAAGTCTTTGTACATGTCCTTATACATGCTATAAAATACACTTTAGTTTTTTAAAAAGAATCTTATAGTTTGGTTAAGAGAAGCTGTATCTCTTATTGTTATTTATTGTTTGTAGTAAAGTAACTAACCTCTTATATTTTCATATATAAGTGTATTGTTGCCTTTTTCAAAAAGCCTTATTTAATCCTTTCTGTTAAGTCATACACTGACATTATTATTGGCCTGCCTTATCACTATAGTTGTAGTCTTCATACTATAAACTATCTGTCTCTTGAATTCTTTTGAGAGGTGAATTCCAAGTGTGACATTTTGGTAGTAACTGTGAGATAGAAATTCTACAGTTACTAAATTGTGAAATTTAATTAATAGTAATTAGTTATTACTAACTTGTTAGTGTGCATGATTGCTTATATTAAGTTTCTCTACAAAAATTAACAACACAATCATCAACATACACTTTATCCTGGTACTGGACCAGAAATAAGACAACAGATTCAAGAAATTGCAGCTAATTATTCCTGTCAATTGTGTCATCCTGTTGCAAGGGAAATTACTATACAGTTTATTGGGGTTTGGACTTGGTTTATTATAACATATCCTGTGCTTTCTTATACTGATTGTACAGTTTATATTTTTCAATTAATACAACAAGCTACTAAAATCCCCCAAGAGAACATTTTTGTGCTTTACTTTATACTTTTAGATATACTGCTGACCCTGGATTTGATATATTAGTTGACCAACTCCAACAAGCTTACCAACAAACAAACAAATTTGAACTTGACCTCTTTATTGTTCTTTATACTCCAAATACAAACACTACAGCAGTTGAAAACTCTGATTCAAACTCTGACTCTGACTCTGATCTAGAACTTGATAGATTATTTCAAACTCCTTCACCAACACCTATAATACAAAACATGGCTAATGCTCAAGCTATCTTGGACTACCTTCAAGCTAACCAAAAGGAATCCATTTTATTAAGGATAGAACCATTCTATGGAGATGGAACTCAAGACCCTCAAGCCTGGTTGGAAAGTTTTGAAAAAGCTGTCATAGCTAATAGATGGAATACTTGACGAAAGTGTGAAATTCTTCCTGCCTTTTTACATGGAAATGCAGATGAATGGCAACAAACCAAACCTATTTTAGAGTCAACCAACCTGACCCAAATAATCCTAATAGAGATTGGACTATTACTTCCACTGCCTTCCAAAATCAATTCTGTACACAATGCTGGAAAAACAAATAGTTAAGGGACCTTGTTACTTTAAAACAACTACTTGAAGAATCCATTGAAACCTACAATAGCAAATTTAAAAAATTAATAAAAAGAGTAGAAACTGGAGCAAACAACATGCCATATGCCCAAAAATTATATTATTTCAAGAAGGGATTGAGACCAGACCTACTTTCTTTCCTCCTAATGCATAACCCAGGAAATCTAAATGCAATTTTGGAATTAGCTCGTATATATGAGCAAGGAACTGACTTTGCTACTGATGCTGACCCTATTTTTTCTCAAGGACCTAAAAATTATAAAAAAGACATTGAACAACTCACTAAACAAATGCAACAATTCAGTTTAAATTATGCTACCATAGCATTTGTTCTTACTGCACAAACTAAAAAGACCCCAATTTAAATTGAATTCTTCTTATCGTGGAAATACTAACAAAAAAAATAATAATTTTACTTGTTTTAGATGTGGAGATCCTGGTTACTATGCAAAGAATTGTCTGGCTAAAAGGTTGCCAACAACAGGACAACAGTACACACCTTCCAACCAAAACAAAAACAAACAAATTAGAAACATAAATTTTGTTGAAGCTGAATATGAGGATGAAGTTTATATTACTCGCCACTAACCATACTCTACCAACAGGAAGGAACAAAAAGGAAAACAAAAACAGTTAGAATCTGTTAAGGAACATGCCCTTAGAAGCAAAACTCCCCAAATATCAACTAATATAGAAGAAATTCCTATGGAAGTTGAACAAAACATACCTCCTGTAAAGAAACTATTAAAAAAAGGTTACCCTCCAAAGTAGACCAACTCAACCCTTATAACATTTCTGAAGACTTATTAGAAACCCCTGCTCATATTACCTATGGCCAACTCTACAATATCCTAATCAACAGCGTAATTTGGCAAAGGCTTACGAAGGAAAAAGGCTCCTAGCACTGAAGCTAATCACTTACAAACCAATAATTCTCACAATACTGTGGCCATGAGAGGTCATGTCAGAATTAAAGGAAACCCTGTGGTTGCCATTCTTGACTCAGGTGCTGCTGTTAGCATCATTACAAAAAAACTAATGGACAAAATAGGACTTGAAATTGACCAACCTTCTAGAACTGTGGTTGTTACAGCCAATGGAAATCGTACTAAAGCTTTGGAAATAGTTACCAATATGAAAATAACTATTCAAGACCTTATAATTCCTATTAGCTTACAAGTGATTAAATCTCAGGAAGAAACTCTATTACTAGGAACAGATTGGTTTAGTAAATCTAAAGCTAAGTTGGATTTTGCTAACAACACTTTACATGTTAAATATTTGGGAAAACAAGTAACTATTAATGCTACCCATGTTAGCAATAATACCCCAATTTAGGAATTAGAAGAATTCACTGATAAGAATAAGTGGATTGATGAATTGGAGGAGGATAATGAAGAAATCCAAGCCTTCTACATGGATGAATACACTTTTGAGGATGATAATCTATTCTATAATCCTTGGACTAAACATAATTCTGCTATATATTTAACCAATATCCTACCAGACCATAATGAATGGGATAGAAGTTCATTTAACATCAACTCTGAATTACCACCTGAACAATTAAACCAAGTTGTTGACCTGCTTAATGAAGTCCCTCAAGTTTATGCCAAAAAGATTAGTAAATCTGAACAGACTGTTGGATTAGGCCAAACCAATCTTGTCCTTCATGAAATTAATGCTAAAAATGCCAAACCCATAAGTCAGAGACCTTATAGTATGTCTTTGGATAATCAAGACTTCCTTAAAGAGGAAATTCATGCAATGAAGAAACAAGGAATCATTCAAGAAACTAAAAGTCCTTGGGCTTCTCCTGTTGTGTTAGTCCCAAAGAAAAATGGTAAAAAGAGAATATGTATTGATTACAGAAAATTGAATACCGTTACTGAAAAGGACATTTACCCCTTACCCAACATCAATTAAATCTTGACAGTCTTCAATGGATCCAAATGGTTTACCAGTCTTGACTTAGCCAGTAGATATTGGCAAGTTGGTATGAACCCAGAGGATAAAAAGAAAACAGCTTTTATTACTAGCTTTGGCATATATGAATTTAATGTTATACCATTTGGGTTATGTAATGCTTCTTCAACATTTCAAAGATTTATGAACCATATTTTAAGTCCATTTATTAACAAATTTGTGGTTGTATATTTAGATGATATAACCATTTATTTAAAAACTTTTCATGAATATTTAGATCATGTTTATCAAGTTTTAAAAGAATTAGAAAAAGCTCATTTAAAATTAAATTTAGAAAAATGTTCTTTCTTTCTAAATACTATTAAATTTTTAGGACATGTAATCAATAGAAATGGAATTTCTCCTGATGAAGAGAAGATTATTAAAATTAAGGACTTCCCTATACCAAGAACTCTCAAACAACTTCATGCATTCTTAGAACTTGCCTCTTATTATAGAAAGTTTATCCAAGGTTTCTCTAAAATTGCCAAGCCCTTGAATAATTTATTGAAAAAGGATAAACCTTACCAATGGACTAAGGACCAAGATGAAGCCTTTAATACTTTAAAAACTCACTTTATCACAGCCCCAGTATTAAGATATCCTGACTTTAATCGCCCATTCTACCTTTATACTGATGCCTTTACTCTAGGTTTAGGTGCTGTACTTGCACAATTGGATGATAATAATAAGGAATATGTTGTAGCCTATGCTAGCAGAAGTGTTACCAAAACAGAACAAAATTATTCCATACCTGAACTGGAATGTCTTGCAGTTATTTGGGCTATAGAATACTTTCACCAATATTTGGGTTCCAAACCATTTTATCTAATCACTGACCACTCTGCTTTACAATGTTAAGAACTTCTGAACTTAAAGAAAAGCATGCTATATGGATTTTGAGATTAGAACCTTACAACTTTACTATTATTCATAGACCAGGACGCAAGCATAACAATGCAGATGTACTTTCTAGATTGCCTGCTAACCAACAAGAAGTTACAGCCTATTACCTTGAACTTGAAGCTGAAACCTCCTATGATCATTACACTAATGATTATTTATCTCCAAAAGTATACCAAGAATTCATAAAGGTATTAGATTGCAACCCACCTGAATTTATTACTTATGGTATAAAACCATACAAGGATATTATGTTTACACCTGAAGAAATAAGGTATAATGGACAATATTGTACTTGGTACTATATTAAACATATTAGCAATTGTTTAAAAGTCAAAAACAAAGGTAAACATTGGCAATATGATTGGAAAGGCCCTAATGCTCAATGTTAGTGTGGTAATAAATTGTATTCACCGTCAGATGATTGTGCTAAATGTAAATGTAATTTAAAAATGTGGATTACTATAAAATCCTGTCCTATAGAAGAAATTGCAAAGAGTTATTGGTCTACCCCAAATTCAGTGGATGAAGAAATAATAGACTTCAAATCTGAAGTTCAAACTGATAGTGAAAGTAAATTTTCTTTTCCAGAAATTATTACAGATATTGAAAATAATTCTTTAACAAATTACCCCTGGTGGTTACCTCCTTTACAAACCCCATCTATAGAGTATTACCAAGAATTTAATAATTTTTCTGATTCTTATTTGTGTAATTCTGTTTGGTGGAAAGTACCAAATTTTACTATTTATTTGTAATTCTTTTCATAATAATGTATCCATCCACAAATGATGAAAAACTTTGCAAGTCAGTCACTGCTACTATACATAATTTTTAGTTAATTATTTATTTGTTTCTCTATTAATTATTTACTATTAGTTTTTTTTTATTTTATTTTTGTTTTTGTTATATTTTATTTTATTTTATTTAATTTCTTTAATTCTTCTAATATTTTTTTTACAATGGAATCAACAAGATATAATCAAATTAAACCTTTTTTACAAACTGCAAATTTTCAAGTAATTTTAATACCTAACAAAAGAGAAGTTTAGAATCCCAAAGTAAATTCTTTATTATTTATAATTAATTATTGTACAAAAGAGACCGTCGAAGACAATTAAGAAACCAATTACAACGATTCTGGTATGATTCCCTGAAAGTTAGTTACCCGCCAGCTCATTTTACCGACCCCATATCCCCGACAGAATGTTTCACCTACAGCACTTTTTATTGACAAAATCTTTCCTCGACATACCATGTTTTCAACATCCCTTTTCCTAGAAATCTCATATTTTCGACAAGACATTTATCAGACATGACATATTTCTAATTTGACTTTTCTCCGATACTAAGTTTTATTGAATGCACTTTTTCCGACAAGAATGATAAATCCAGTGATCATCACATCACGTGAAATCATGCAGCTACGTCATTTGTTTACTAGCACTATCAACCCTAATCTAACCCTAACACTAACCCTAATTTAGGCCGAGTGCTTAATCATGTGATGTGATGAACACGAATATATTACTCTACCTATATAAATGAAATTCTAATCGGGGAAAGATCTTGTCATAAAAATGATGTCGGACACATGTCATGTCAGAAAAATGTTCTTTCTGAAATACGTCATGTCAGTAAAATGTCTTTTCGAAAATATGTCCTGTCAAGAAAAGGAAAGGTCGAAAACATGGTATGTCGGGGAAAGATTCTGTCAACAAAAAATGCTGTAGGCGAAACATTTTGTCAGGGATATAGGGTCAGTAAAATGAGCTGGCAGGTAACTAGCTTTCAGGGAATCAAGATACAATGATTACAACATGTAATTCAAGAACATGAAATAGATCCAATTTTATATATGACCCATACTCATCTCTTAGGAGCTCACTTAGGTACTTAAAAGATGTTTGAAAAGATCCGTAACGATACTATTGGCCTCAAATGTATAAACATATTCATGAGTATGTTAAAGCCTGTGATGAATGCCAAAAGCGTGAAAAATACCGAATTTGAGGACCTTTACAACTAATCCCAATAGAAGCTCCCTTTCACAAAATAGGTATTAACTTTGTAGAACCTCTAAATATAACCAAAAGTGGGAATCGCTATATTATAGTTGCTGTTGATTATATAACCAAATGGCCTGAAGCCAAAGCAACACCAACTGCTGATGCTCAACAAACAGCTCATTTTATTTTCAATGAAATTATTTGTCACCATGAATGCCCTACCTACCTTGTATCCGATAGAGAACTCCTTTTAATAATAAAGTAATCAAATTCTTGGTACAATAATTTGAAATTAAACATCTACTATCCACACCATACTACCTACAAACTAATGGATTAGTTGAAAGATTCAATAGAACATTATGTGAATCTTTGGCAAAGTTAATAAATCAAAATAGAGAATGTGATACCATAATACCCTCTATATTATATGCCTATTGGACCTCTAAACAATTTACAACAAGATTTACTCATTCTTTCTTACTTATAGAAAAGAAGCTAGGTTTCCTAACTTTGAAAATGAAGATGAAATTATTGAAAATATGTTTGATTGATTGTTTGAAATCATAGAAGACCTACAGTAGCCAACAAAATTAATGCCCGATCTGCAGATCAAAGCACGTAGGTAAAAACATGGTTGTGCTTACCCCTTTTTTGATGTTTCACAAGGCAATTTTTTTTTCTTTTTTTCTTTGACTTCCGAATAAGCACCAGGATAAAAAAAATAACTGTAAATCCAGTGTAAGGTGTTGCACACCTAATAGCCTTCAAAAGGTAAGAAAATATCCTTATTTTATACCAAAAGTAACCACTTAGTAAACTACACAGTACCCCCACACATTAAGTTAATAGGTTCTTAAACGTTATAAAAGAACTAAAAAATAAACTTTTTACTATTGTTTAGACGTTTCTTGGTCCTCAAGAAGCAAAAAAAAAAGCGTATTATAAAAAAAGCAATGAAGGAATAACACATGCCATTGCACAGCTCCAACTACAATCTGGGGCTTATACAGTTTGTTGTTTATAGTTTAGGTCTTTATTGTTTTGTGATTTAAGTTTTTTGTGGCAATAAAAAGCTCATATTTTAGAAATATAATATAACTATTTATTAAATTTATATTAAAAAAAAAAGATAGAAATGTATATGAGTGAAGGTGAAGCTTTTTTTTGATGAAACAAAAAGAGAAGCGAGCAAGTAAACCTGGAATATTAGAGTATAATATTATACAATAAAAAAAAAAGAAAATAGATAGTTGATGTTGAGTTTTAGGGGTAGATAGAGCTTGGTAATTACTTGAGGGTGGTTCGCGGGTATAATTAAAAGTTCGTTAATATTTAATTCGAATTTTAATAAAAAAAATAATAAAAATTTTTATATTAAGGTTCTTCAAGACTATATTTTCTGTTTTGTGTTTTATTTTTTTATTAGTTGAAGCAAATATAATGTTTTTATGTGATAATTATCATTTTTGTATTATTAGAAAAGCTACAAAATGTGTTAAAATCAGAAAAAATTAAATTATAATGTAAATAAAGGAAGACCCCTGACCTAAACTTATTAAAAACAATTCGAAAGCATTAAAAAATAACATCCAAAAGTTTAAAAGCCTTTAAAAAGGTGTAAACGATTTTAAACCCATTTTAAAAAAAGGATACAAAAATGTTAATACGTTCGTTCTTCAGGTGGTTTTGGGCCCAACACGAAGAATCGAGTAATATTGAATGCACACATGCATTCAATAATGTATTAAATTATTAGTAAAAAAAAATTTGATGTATATGCGGCCAAAATTATATTAATAAAAATTTTCCATTTTGAGCGAAAATTGGGCGTTACTTTTGTTGGCTACTGTACCTGTTAAAAGAGAAATTGCAAAAGAAAATATCAATAAGGCACAAAACGACAAAAATTCCAATGGAACAAGAAATTGAAGAAAGTTCAGTGAATCTTTGAAAAAGGAGATAAAGTTCTATTGTTTAATGCATCCCTACACAATCAACATTCTGGTAAAATTGCTACCCAGATGGTCGGGACCTTACACTATATATTGTTGTATAGCTCAGGATGTATATAAGTTACAAACATTAGATAGTCGAATTTTAGAGTCTCTTTACAATGCTCTATTACTTAAGAGATATTATGAAAGAAATATTTAGTTATTATAAAAATCGGCTAATGCTGGTGATGCTGACGGAATGTTTAAAGTTGGCTATTGCTATCTTGAGAAAATTGTTACCTCAATATCCAAGTTCTTACTTAACATTACTCGTGGAGCTCGTAATTAAGTGGGAGAGAAATATGTTACACTTAAAAATACCATCACAATAATATATGAATTTGATCGTTATCGACTTCATTTAATGCTAATTATATAAAATCACCGATCATTCATACACGATCATGCGTATAATCTGGATAATCATGGGATAGACATTTGGAATCCTAAATTCATTCCACTCATTTTACTTTTCTCTTTTTACTCATAATATTTTCATAATAATTCTTTTTGTTCTTTTTAATTCATAATCGATTAGAGAAGATAGTCTGTAAAATAGAATAAAATAGTCATTAGTAGTGTAGATTGTAGCCCACAATTTATGTATATAAAACCACTCTTTTTGTCTCTGTAGCAAAGTGGATTTGGTTTAACCTTTTTATTCATTTATTTAGAATTGAATTCTCTCTTGTAATCCTTATTTCCCACTGAATAATAAAGTCTTTGTACATGTCCTTATACATGCTATAAAATACACTTTATTTTTTTAAGTAGAATCTTATAGTTTGGTTAAGAGAAACTGTGTCTCTTATTGTTATTTATTGTTTGTAGTAAAGTAATTAACCTCTTATATCTTCATATATAAGTGTGTTGTTGCCTCTTTCAAAAAGCCTTATTTAATCCTCTCTGTTAAGTCATACACTGACATTATTATTGGCCTGCCTTATCTACTATAAACTATACATGAGGACAAAGCATTTCGGGTTCTAAAACCTGAAATTAAAATTTGAAGATGAAATTGTTTTTGACCTATTTTACTTGAAAGACGAAATTATTTGATACTTTTTTTGAATAGACAAAATTATAAGGAACATATCTATGTAAATTTTATTTGCCTTCCTTATAAAAAATTTTAATTTTCTCTAATGAAGATGAAATAGGCCTTTTTCAAAAATCAATTTCAGTGGCATCACTACTATAAACTATCTGTCTCTTGAATTCTTTTGAGAGGTTAATTCCAAGTGTGACAACAAATAAATTATTGAGGTATCTGGTTAACTTGAGATATAATATAGGATAATATAGGGTAAAATACAATTATAATAAAAATTTTAATTTGCGTATTATTTATATACTAGCATCACTCGGTGTAAAACAGGTATTATCTAAAGTAGTATAGTATGAGGTATAATATACGTTGCGTAGTATATCACAAATTAAAAATGCGTATGACGTATATATACGTATGCTAGAATATGCGTCTAACATACTTACTTGTCAGATATACTAACTTGTATGAGTATATAATTATTTGTTAGCAGCACAGATATTTATAAAAAAAATGTTTACAATATGCAAATATTTATTGATAAATTGTTTTCGCGAATAACAATTTAATGCAAATACAATATTAATATGCGAAAATTATTTATTGTGATTATTTCATAGACTATTATTCTTGTTCAAGTCCATGTTCACCTCTTTGATTGTATTGGCAATTCGTAATTCTCTTAGTTTCTCCTTTCTTTCTTCAATTAAAAGCATACGCTCTTCATATTCCAATCTTTCCACTGGTGTCATTAATGATTCATTGGTACTTTTTGTATTTGAAACAAAATCATTTTTATTTAAACTACTTTTGGTTGATTTTTGAGGTTTCTTATTTTTGGAAGTTTGTATAGAGCGTTTTTTTTGTTGAGGTACTATCTTTCGATTGCCTGTTAGCTATTATTAAATAAATATATATTATAAGTTGAATAAAATTTGGTATTAAATTAATTAAAAATTTTACTTACTGCTTCGTCTGATAGCTGAAATTTTTCACTTGATACCACTTTTATCATGTCCACTAAGATCAATATTATAGTTTTTTTTTAATGTCTATTCTCTTAAAATATCGCATATCCAACTTCTGTTCCCTGAAATTAAAAAAACATAAATACAGTATAGCTGCTACAAAATGTTTATTATTTATCATTCACCAGATTTGCTTTCAAAAACCTGTATAATTATTAATCGGGTTTTTTGCAAACTAAACCTGATAAGTAAAAATTAATAAACTTGAAAACCAAGCCTCATCTTTTTTGGTACAAAAAAGTAACCTTAAAATGGCCGTCATTAATTTCAATTGTTTTCCTTCACTGCCTCTGCACAATTTGTGCTATTAGGTGCCATCATACAAATCATTATTAAAAACTTTTGAGATATTTGGATTAAGCGATGCAATGATATAAGGTTTTTGATAAAATTGAGCCCAATCTATTTAAAAGAATATATAGATTTTTACTTTTTAGATAACTAATTTATATTTAATATATATTTAAAATTATTTACCAATAACATTTTCGTATATCATTAATGTATTAAAAATAGAATTCACTTTTTCTGCCGTTGCATTTTAATTTCAGGAGCAAATCTTTTTTCATATAAATTTCTATATGTAATATAAATAATTTTTAATAAATTACTATAGTATATATTTTATTGATTAAAAAAGTTATTATTATATTACTTACTTTTTTAAATGCAGCTAACGGCTCTTCACAACCTTCAATATTGAACATATAAGCAACTCCCTATGGGCTTATTGCGGGATACTCAACAGGTGTTAATGTATGATTAACAACATGAGATGTTAATTCTTTCGTAAAATAAGTCACTGTTATGCAATTGCCGAATCATATTCAGCATCAGATTCTTCATCCGAGGTCAAGCTCTATTAATTATTACCTTAATTAGAATTTTAATTAAATTATTTATTTCTTAGTATACGTATAAGCTGTTATTTACATCAACAGTTCCATAACTTTCAAAGCTTTCCAAACGCTTAAGACGTTTAAGATCTTCTTCATAAATCGTCTCAATTTCGTCAATAACTTGAATAGTAAAAATTATATTATCGTTATCTTTATCCAACAAGAATCCCAAACTTTTCAAATATATATTTTCAAACAGCATATTTTAACCGTAAGTAAAAGAGAATACCAAACCGTATTATTTGAATAATCTATATTCGTAATAATCAATCTTCGTGATCATTATATGTAATCGATTATTCTTTATTACATTTAATATCGACGAATAATCAATGTTTTAATCGTCATATATTCATATATACATAATTTTAAATTACATATTTATCGCTATACACATAAGTATGATCGGTATGATAGTTTTACTACGCACAAGTATGATCGGTATGATAGCCTTACTATACACGTGAGTATGATACTCAATTATAATCCTACTCAACTACATTCGTACTTCATACTATACTACTTTAGGTATAAATCGTGTAAAACTTGTCTACATCATAAATTTAATGTATTTTAAATAAGAACATGATTTTAATATTTTGTTTGTTTATTATATTTATTTAATAGGTGATATAAATCATTTACACTTTAAACTTATACTGGCTTTCAGTTTTTTGTAAGTATAATGATAATTTTATATAATATATATGAATACAGAATACTATTATTGTTCCACATCATTTCTGAATTGACATGTGTTCTTTCTCGATTTTCATCTTGTATGTAGATCATGTAATAAATTACTGATAATAATTACTTATTGTTCCACATCATTTCTTTTCTGAATTGACATGTGTTCTTTCTCGATTTTCATCTTGTATGCAGATCATGTAATAAATTACTGATAATAATTACTTATTGTTCCACATCATTTCTGAATTTAATTCTGAATGAACATGTGTTCTTTCTCGATTTTCATCGATTGTGAAATGCACAGCAATGTAATAAATTACTGATAATAATTACTTATTAATAATTACATTGATTTTTTTTCATTAATATATATAAAGATTATTCTTTTATTGTTTCGTCATTATTTTTTTGTATTGGCGTAACAGAAGAACTTCTCATGCCTAAACAAAATAGGAATAACTTGGGGATGCAAGTTTTTTATGTCGAAAAAAGGTAAATTTATGTTTGTATATAAAAATTTAGTAATTATCTTCTAGACATGACACCCGACCAGATTCCTGCCTGGCGAAAAACAAATGTGGATGTGTTCTACGCAGGGAATGTAAAAATTATTAATTACATTGTTAAATATATATGAATATTAGAACTATTCTTTTAATGTATGGAAACTTAGCATTTAACATTTAGACGAGCATATAGTGATTCATTTTTATTCGTTTTTATTTATTTATTTATTTATTTTTTAATTTTTTTTACTTTATTATTATAGTTACTTTATTTGATTTATGCATTAATACTGTATATATAAATCAACAATCATATAAATATCCTATCCGGATATAACCGTTATCCTTTTATTGAATAGGATATAAAACCGGTTATTAAATTTTGTTAAAGGTTACAACCTTTCGGATAAAAAGTTATCCGGGTACGAGCACTATTCGAATATTATTCGAATAAAGTATCCGTAAGCTCTAATCACTCCGTTCCTGGTATAAACTTCGTGATAGCATCACTCCGTTCCTGGTATACACTTCGTGAATTTTCAATATCACTCCGTTCTTGGTATTCCCAAATTAATTGTTTTAATAAACTCATTTTTAGATTTCATAAAAATCATTAATCCTAATTTATAATCTAACCAACAAACAAAATTATTTTTTTGAGAAAGTCTGATATTTGCCAGAAAAATGAATCTCTTCGACTATGTAGATTTTATAAATAAATTTAAATTAGCTATCTAATGATCAAATCGAATAACCTTTTTTTTTATTTCTTAGAGTTCACTAAACTAGAAAATAAAAAAAAATTATTCATTGGGCGACTACATAGCTGGGAGGGTCATTTTCGCAGTAAAAAGCTTAATATATTAATATATATATTTAACGGGTATATTAGGTAAGATTGGGTAAATATAAAGTTAATAACCATATTTTTTAAATAAAATATTATATAACAACTTTTAATATATGTTCCTTATAATGTTTATTGATTAAAAAAAAAGTAACTTTTTAAATAATTATAAAATTAAATATATGTTCCTTATAATGTTTATTGATTAAAAAAAAAAGTAACTTTTCAAATAATTATAAAACTAAATAAAGATTCAATATTAGGTCATACATACTAATTAATTGGTTCTCATAACCCAGCCGGGTTACTAACAAACATTTCAGTAATGACAATTTAAAATGTTGTCAGTAGGTTTTCCGCTAATTTTTATATTATCAGCAGAACCAGTTACCCAAATACAGGAATGAGTATTGAAAGGTGTGGGTAAATAGTTTTCGTCGCCAGCTTGAACTTTAACAATAATCCAGTACCAGTCAGTTGGTGAATCTCTTTCAGTACCAATGATCATCTCTTTATGTTCCCAAACACCATCACAATTACGATAGTCACCTTTTCCGTCACCCCTATTCTAACGTGATTTCCATCCTCTGCCCACACTCTACATGATGTGAGATCCATATCAAGGAATACTTTAGCTTCGAATGCTGTATATCAAACCAATTAATTAAATTATTAAATCACGAAAAAGGTAAACATTTATTTATGTTCAAGAACTTTACCTTCAATTACCGGGATAATGTAGGCACCAATGAAGATGGTGGTAAGAAATAAAAAATTTTGATATTTCATATTTATTAATGATAGATTAAAAAATTTGCTTTTAATAATGCCTCTGCAAGATATAAACTGAAATTGTACTGTGATGAATGGTTGAAAGTGCGTTTCTATAAGTTTTTCTCAATTAAAAACATTATAATTTTTATTCGTATATTATTCTCAAAATGAACCTGAAACAGTAAATGATAACCGATCATACAATATCTAATTACTCAATCATACTGTTCATTAAAAAATTTTTTGCCAATACTTTCTACATTAATCATTAAATTCATTTCAGAACACCATCATATTCTAAGGTTATGAAAAAATGACTAGCATCATCAAGTTTACACGAATTTTGACTAACATTTAATGAATTATGAAGTTATCTATACTAAACAAGAAATGCAACGCGCAAATGCAGTGAGTTATGAGTGGGTGAAAGGTATGTAGATAGTGGTAAGTAAATAATGATTGGAGCGTAGATGTATTATTATAATATTGTTAAGAGATAGTATTTGATGTAGATTGTAGCTAATATAGTTATTATGTGAGGATTAATGTGTAGAAAGTATACAGTAAGGCAAAAAGGGTAATAAGAAGAGATGGGTTTCATGCGCATGTTTCCGAATCATGCGCATGTTTCCGAATCATGCGCATGTTATCCCATCAAAATTTTATATAGAAAAATTAAATATATTAAGTATAATTAACATTCTAATTTATCTATATACTTCAATTCTGGGTTTGTTCGTTTTAACATTTTTGATTGGTCGTATCCGAAAAATGTACCAGGAACGGAGTGATGCATATCACGTAGTGATGGTTATACGATGCTCTAGGATGGCGTAGGTCCGCAAAATCTTGGATCTGATTGGTTCTCGTGACCCTATCTGTCGCATGCTGTTTATTTTTCACATATCAAGTATCACATAGTACGATGCATACTGCTTTCCCTGTGATCTGTTAATGTGGCTAGTCTACAGTATAATAAGACATTTGACCGTTAAAAAAAAATTGCGATTATCGATAACAACCAATGGTAAAAATGTGCTTTTTAGACGAAAATATCGGTGGCCCGATACAAATTTGCATCTCTATTCACTCAAT
>QKWP01000104.1:9135-183173 GCA_003550325.1 Gigaspora rosea
TTTTTTTATTTTTAATATAGTAATTACGTCTAGATCTAGATTAGATCTTCACATGCCTTTTTTTATTTATATATATAAGTTTATTTTAATTTTTTCATCTTTTTTATTTATTATAGTATTACTTTTTCTATCATTTTTATTCTTTTTATTATATTATTATTATTATTATTATTATTATTATTAATTAATATTTTTTATTTTTTTATCGTTATTATCTTATTTAATTTATTTTTTTTATTTTTTAATTTTCCCCGTTACACTTTTCAGGAAATAACTTTGTCATTTGCGTCGTCCATTTTGGAGCAATGTTGGTACTGAAACAAGGAAAATATAAAAGAAAACTTTGGAAAACAAGGAAGAGAAGTTAAACATAAGGAACGTCGATGGCTGCTGCTATTGGTGTTGTCCATTTTGGTGCGGCTTTTTTCGTTGTTGGCGTCATTAGTTTAGTAGTGTTTTTATCGCATTTTAGTTCGAATACTAACTTTACGCTTTTCTTTTTTAGGTTCTTTAGTTAATAGTTTCGGATTTCGGCATTGGAGTCGTTGGTCGGTGCTTCGACATTGGTATTGACCATTTCAGTGTATTATTCGTCACTGGCGGCATTGGTGGTTTTTCTTTTTCGTCATATTTTTGTTGACGTGTCCTAGTTCTAAATACCACTCTTTAGTTTTTCTCTTTTCGAGAGATTTCATGATTGCCTCAGCGAATTTTAACGTTGTTTCGATTGCGTTTCAAAGATTTCGCTTTGGGTGCCTGTTAGTTTTTTTTGGACATTTCTTGTATGACTACGTGGTGTCTTGTTGCCGATTTTGACTTTGCTTCGAGTGTGTTTCAGGGTTTCTTGTTTATGATTTCGTTTTGGGCGCCCTGTCAGTTTCTTGGGTCTCTGTACGAGTTCATGGTTGTTTCTTCTTGGGTCTCTGTGCAAGTTCGTGGTTGTTTCTTCTTGGATTTCTGTACGAGTTCGTGATTGTCTCTTTTTGGGTCTTTGTGTGAGTTCATGGTTGTTTCTTCTTGGGTCTTTGTGCAAGTTTGTAGTTGTCTCTTCTTGGGTCTCTGTGTGAGTTTGTGGTTATTTCTTCTTGGGTCTCTTTGCAAGTTTGTAGTTGTCTCTTCTTGGATCTCTGTGCAAGTTCGTGTTGTCTCTTCTTGGGTCTCTGTATGAGTTCACAGTTGTCTCGTCTTGGGTCTCTGTCTGTGTGAGTTCATAGTTGTCTCAAGTGTCTTGTCGCTAATTTCAACGTTGCTTGGTACGTTTTTGAGTGTCTTGTAGATTTTACCTTGGGTACCTTGTTAGTTTTCTTAATTAATATATATGTAGTTGCTGATACTGTGAATAGCAAATTGGCAATTTGCTAGCATATATGTTAATTAAATTTAAAATCCATATGATTGTAGACTGTAAATATAAGTAGTAAAACCTCTAGCAATTTCTAGCCATACGAATATGATGGATAACTATCTTGCTAAGTCTGCTGGCTTATATTTTTTATATGTTTTTATCTTCCGGCTCACCATGAGATCATTGATTTTAAATTCTTTTATATTTATTTTTTATATTTTATTTTTAATTAATATAAGGTAAATGGGTGTATTGTGGCCAGGGGGGTATTGTGGCCAAGTGAAATATCTTGTGATCTAGTGATCAGAATTGGATAAATTTTATACCAATCGATTCATCTCATTGAGACGAATTGAATGGTATAAAATTCGCCCAATTCTGATCACTAGATCACAAGATATCATCATTTATACAAAATATAGGTTTTTGCGCATATTTGAATTAATTATTAAATATATATAGAATATTTAATAGTTAATAATTTTTGATCCACTGGTCCGTTTTGGATGATTTTACCACCAAAATGACCGTCTCAGTGAGACGATTCTAACAAGCATAAAATCATCAAAATCTAATCACGGGGTCCTAAGATCGATATATTTACCTTATTTTATAAAATTATATTAGTAAATCTGCAAAATTTTCACATATTTACCTTTAATGATCTTGGGATCCTGTGATTGGATTTTAACAATTTTGTGCTTGTTAGAATCGTCTTACAGAGACGGTCATTTTGGTGGTAAAATCATCCAAAACGGACTAGTAGATCAAAAGTTATTCACTGTCAAATAATTGGTCACAATACCCCACCCCCCTCCTAGAATTTAGTTTTTATATTATATTTGTATAC
This sequence comes from Gigaspora rosea, assembly GCA_003550325.1. Taxonomy (NCBI): domain Eukaryota; kingdom Fungi; phylum Glomeromycota; class Glomeromycetes; order Diversisporales; family Gigasporaceae; genus Gigaspora; species Gigaspora rosea. Next base: position 11,331 of record QKWP01000104.1, read on the forward strand.
TAATTATTTATATCTAAAACTATATATAATATAAAGATTTTTTGTAGTAATTTATTCTTTATTAAGTATAGTTCAAATAATAAAAATTATACACAAATCTATTTGTTTGTTAAAAAAATTTTATTAGTAGAAACTTTAACCTGGCCACAATACACCCATTTACCTTATATGTAGTTGCTAATATTGTGAATAGCAAATTGGCAATTTGCTAGCATATATATTTATTAAAATTATTTCTTTTAGGGTTAAAGTTAGGGCATATTAGTTAGCATTAGATTTTTTTTAGTATAAATTATGTGATTAAAGTTAGTTCGTTGGATTCTTGTTAATTTTGTATTAATTGTATAATTGTATTAGTTAAAAGCAAATGCTTAAAATGTTCGTTATCTATATTATATAAATAAAACATTTTAAATAACTTATTTAGTATGTATATTTTTAATTAAAATAAAGTAGTAATAATATTATTACAGAGCGATATATATCTGATATTTATATGCCATATATACTATATGTGTACTATATGTGTCCAACATGTGGGCTCTCAAAAGTAGAAACCAAGGAATTTGGCCGATCACAGGTTTTAAGAAAATCAGCAAAAACTATTTTGTTACACAAAATCAAAACAATCTAAAATTAGGTTATTCATGATTAACAAACCTGTTTAAACAGGATTATTAGATCTGTAGATCTGTATTACTATCGGTAAATCTTGGTAAATCTATTTTTAGATTATAGTGTCAAAAGCTTTTAACTATTGTATCGCAAAAATTTATTAAGTAATCAGACTTTCATTATTAAGTAAAAAAGATTGGATCTAAAATTTTATACCTGATCAATCAAACAGGTCAATTTTCAAAAAATAGTCAAATTCCTTGGTTTCTACTTTTGAGGGCCCATGTGTCCAATATCCTATATGAAACTACACATATTGGGTATTCTATAATATATACCGGGTACATGATGCATTACAAATTTATATATGCAATTAGGGTCCGTATTGGGCCGGGCTAAACCCGCAGGTTTTAGGATCGGGCCGGGTTTGTGCACGGGTCGGGCCTAAATTTTAAAGTTTGTTTGTAAAGTGGGCCAGGTTCAGATCAGGTTTATTAAATATTGGACCAAGGTAAGGTTTAGTAAATAGGCCCGGTACAGCCCAATAATACTCAATATTATTTTTGCTATGACGTATATGCTGTACTACCTTTAAGTTATATTGCCGTTATGCCGTATGTGGTAAAAATTACCATGAATTATATAACTTATGTTTGCATATCATGACTTATATGACTAAAGTCGAGCATACTAATACGTTATCCCGATATCCTGTATTTTTACATTCTTGACATTCGTAGGGCTTTCTCGTTGAATTTTTTGCAATGTGGTCACCTTCATTAGTATAGGCCGTTCACTTTTTGATGTCTTTGTATCATGGTCCTGGTGCTTGGTAAGTCTTTAGGTACTTGGAGTATATGGTTGTTTTTGAAGAAGCTCTAGCGCAATAAGGTAAAACTCCATGAATACGTCCTTCTTGTTTCCTTTTCATCAAGCGGTTTTGATAAACCTAGATCGGTAATATATGCTTTATAAATTTCTTTTAGCAGAATATTTTCAGAATGAATATCTCGATATAAAAATCATTAGAATGAATACGATCAGGATTGGATATAATAGGGTATCTTTAATTTGAGTTTTTATTCAAAATTAAAGATATCAGTAAGGTTTTTGCACAATGATTCGTATTTTGTGTAACAAGCACTAAAATGTAATCTTTTGGGATCTTGTCTTGACGTATTTTGCGTAGGTTGAGTATGGTGAAAAAATTTTTTTTAATTATTACGAAAATTAGTAATAATCTTTTTTTTTTTCTTATATGCCAAATAAAACGATTGATGCACATGAGATCATTTAGACGATCAAAATGATCAGTGTGAGCAAAATGATCCAAAAAACCGCATGAGGTTATTAATGCGAACGAAATGATTCGCAGGTACTATATGATGGTGAGGATAATTCTTTCTTTAAAGTCTTGACAGGTATATAGAAAATTTACAGAACCGTTAGTTATTTATATTTTTTTTTTTTGAATGGAATGATTAATACTAATGGGATTATTAATGATCAATGCAAAAAAAAAATTGATTAATGCAAATGAGATAATCGGTGTGGACAAGGTGATCACTCGTGGATTTTGGGATTAGACTTTCAATGAGATAAGTACTGATCATTGTTTGGTTTTTTTTTTTTTGAAACTTTATATTTATCTCCATTTGTCTCTAATTAACTTCTTTTGCTCCAACTTCTGAAATAGGCTTTTTTGGGGTAAAACAGATAGTGCTGGGACTTTGGGATAAGTATGTATTTTATTGCCTTTTTTTTCTTATTTGGATCTGATACTAATCCCGGGTCTCGATTTTCAGCTTTACTAGGTCGTGTCAGAATTTTGGCCCCGTATAATTCATTTTAAGTCCACTTGAATCACTTGAATCACTTGAATCTATATCAATAAGCAATTATTTGTCTTTAATATCCCACATTTCTAGAATCAAATGCCAACCTATCTCAAGCATTAACCTAGATCGCTTATTGCTAGCAAGCTTATTCATTTCTTAAATACTATTAATTTTTATTAAAAAAAATTTTTTTTAGAAACTGTTTTAATGTTAAAATTCAGAAGCTTCTCTTACTGTTACTTAGAGCTTTGTTTGTGAAGAGTCTTCTGTAGTATTATAAACGACATTTACATTTTTTTAAAATACTGTACGTTAGTGATAAAAGTACTCTAAACTGTATAAATAAATTGACCAATCACGAGAAATTCCTTCTATATGATGTGTATTTAAACAGCATTTATAGGGCATACGGCATTTATACTACTTACAGTATTTATACGGCATGCGGCACTTCTACTTATATGGCAAATGTGCCATATCGCCGCAATTTTTTTGCTAGGGTAGTTGCCCTCAAGATTTTAAAGTCTGCATCATATTAATTCATTTTCATAATTTTATTGGTCGATATGCAAATTGTCTACTACTTGCAATATCACAGGTTGCAATGCTTAGAAATTTCTTTTTTTTTTTTTTATGTGAAAATAAAATATTTTTGAAAATTTTTTTTTTGTTATGGGTTACCCGGGTTTGGGCTCAAATTTTCTTTTGAAAATTTTTTTTTTGTTATGGGTTACCCGGGTTTGGGCTCAAATTTTCAAACCCATAATAAATTTGGGTGGGTTTTGGGCCGGGCTTACAAAATAATCAGGCCCGGCCCGACCCAAACCCGTAACTTTTTATCGGGCCGAACTTGAACTTTGGGCTTGTAAAATATTTTTAGATTTGGGTTTGGGCTTTGAGATACCCGACCTCAGTGTTGTACACGGACATTGTCCCGCCAATTTTTCAGGGACGCAGACAGTCTGGGACGGGACGTCCGGGACATGTCCGCAATAATGTCCCAACATGATACATGTCTGCCGGGTAAAACCAATCAAATTGCGGAATTATACGAATTTTATTGGTAGATGATCACGTGTTGAGTCGCAAAATGTCCGGGACAAAAAAAATTCTGGGTGGACATGTCCCGGACGTCCCGTCCCGGACTGTCTGCCGTCCGTGTCTGTGTCCCAGTCCCATGACAACACTGCCCGACCCGACCCGGCCCAATATGGACCCTATATGCGATATGTATATGGCATATATACGGCATATATACTATATGTGTACTATATGTGTCCGATATGTGTCCAATATCCTGTATAAACTCTATACATATCGGGTATGTGTATAAATATATCCTCACATATTGGCTACATATCATATATATATCATATATATATCGGGTACCCGATATTACACCAATGTATATAATTTTGACCTGTGATAGTGGGCCGAGTAAAGATTGGTGAACATGCTTTATGAGGGATCATCCCGAACTATGGTTTTGTACTCAAGAGTTATCAGAAGCACGTGCCCAAAGAGCAAATGCGACTATTATGAAGGGTTAATTTAAAAACTTGGTAAAATTATTAATAACAATTCACTTACTGCAACACAGATTTGGAATATGGATGAAACTGGTTTTGTCCTTATTCCTAAATCTAAAAAGTTATTGCGCGAAAAGGTGCATGCCAAATTTACAAAGTTACCCACGGAAATACCCATAAACATATTTTTGTAGTGCCAACTATTTCTGCTATAGGATCATGTATACTACCTTTATTTATCTACAAAGGAGTTTGTGCAATACCTGGTCTATTAGAAGGTGCACCTTCTGGAACCATTATGGGCTTCACAGAAACTGGGTACATGCGTGAAGAACTTTTCCAAATGTACCTTAATCATTTCATTAATTCTATCCCACCCACCCGCCCAGTTCTACTAATACTCGATGGCCACAAAAGTTACATTAACTACATGAGTATTGATTTTTGTCACAATAACAAAATTCTTCTCTTTGCATTACCACCTCATACAACCCATGTTTTACAGCCATGTGAAATTCCATTTGCAAATTAAAAAATGAGTATAGTAAAGAAAGTGATAAGTACCATAATAATAGTAATGGCAAAATAGTTACAAAACATACCTTTGCAAAAATTCTTGCCCCGCTTTTACTGAAACCTATACTCTACTGGCTATTCGCAATACTTTTAAAACCACTGGGTATGGCCTTTTAGTTCTAGTGCAATTGATAATAATCGTTTAGACCCTTCTTTAGCAACTGAACAATTAAATAATTTAGTTTCAGATAACTTGCCTTTCGTTCGGCCTACTAGCATGACTCTGATATCACTGTTACTTACACAACCAAATCATTCTCATTTTACTCATATCAATATCGATAATTTAAAAAAAGAAAATACTTTGCTAAGGATGAGAATGATTTGTTAAAGTCTCAGGTTGTAAGACTAAGCGAAGAGTTGGAAGCTTGCAAGAACCCAAAAATATGTGCTTTGCATTTGGCATTCAAATATTCTGTTTCGCATACCCAAAATTCTCAAGAGGCATCTGAGTCTACTGAATCTACTGAGTCTATATTGTCACTCTTTAAAAAAAGAGAAAGACACTCCCATTTGCTCGACTTTTAACTAATGAAAAAAGTTGGAGTCAGTTAAAGGAGTTAAATGAGGAAGCTGAATGAAAGACTAAGGAAACGAAGTGAAAAAAAGAGGCTGCAGCTCAAAAAAAAGAAGCAGCAGCCCAAAAAAAAAAAGCAGCAACCAAAAAAAAAGCTTAAATAGCTCAAAAAAAGAAGCGACCAACTGAAAAAGAGGTCGACCAAAATCTAGATCTAATGAAAATGAATAAAAACAGAAAAATTTTTTTTTTGCCGCTAAAATTAAATTCGTTATAATACCCCTGTCAGATCAAAATTTTCGATTTATAATACATTTACATAATGATGATTGTTTGGCCAATTCTAATTTTTTACTTCTTTTATTTTTATATTGGCTTATTTTTGAATGTAATATGAATTAATGGCCAATAATATTTGGTATTTACACGGGTTAATAAAAAGTTTTTATTGTAGAAACCTTAACTTCGTCATAATACCCCATCTCCCTTATATATATTACTGGTACTCAATAAAAAATTGCTATAAGCTTAAATTATATTTACTTAGTCCACAGACCACCCCAATAAAACACAGGTATTAATTATAAATATACCAAAAATTAAACTGATTTAAGGTTAGGGTAAGGGATAGAAAGGGTTATTATATGGGCATTGTTACGGTCAAGTAGAAGAGCTTTGATTATTAAGTCCAGTTTAGTATCGATCATGAACAAAAATAGGTTGATAGGAAAAGAAAATTTACTACAGCAGGATTAAATCATGTGTGGTATAAAAAAAGCGGTATATTACATAGCAGGATTATAGAGTAAAATTTTATACAGAGACAGGTGTCAAATTTGTTATCACAGTTAAGGTTTCTCTTTATTATTTATTCTTAGCCAAACTTAATACATTGAATTACACTTCAGTACTATGCAACTCAGCTGCAATCGACTGCAAGCGATAATTAATTATTCATACATACTATTTATATCTTTTGGTCAATATTACTTTTATTTGTAGTTTTTATCACTCGTTAGGGGCTTTAATTAGTCATTTGGGGATTCAATCAGTTGACCAGGGATTTATCAGTTGATTGGGATCAAATCATTCGACTGGGGATTTAATTAGTTGATTGGTGATCAAGTCAGTCGATTGGAAATCAAATCAACTAACTATACTACAATATCCCTTTCCCCAAAATGAAAGACCAGATATATAATAATAATGTACATTATACTATCTAAAAAAGAAAAATAAAATAAAACAATAAAATAAAATAAAATAAAATAATTTTTGCTCCCTCCCTTGGAAAGATAAGCTTCATCAAATTATTAGGGGAGTGACAAAAATCAGGTAATTTTTTAGAAGGGAAGGGGGTAAAAAAAAGTGAAATTATATATAAGGAACCTGACTATTTATATATTAAAGAAGAGAAAGAGGGGTAGACCTCTAATAAAAAATAATAAGGTAATTAATGACACGGCCCTTAAATGATCAATATAACACCCCTTCCCTTGTCTTCAGAACCTGGCTTCTACTAACAATCTGTCAAAAAAATTCTCATCGTACATTTTTTTGAAAATTGTAATATTAATATGTTTTACTAATACAAATATTCCTCACCTCTGGTGGTGAACAATTGATATACTCTTTTAGAAATTCTTTATACTGCTTTTTCTTTTGCTTGAGAGAAATACAAGTTGAATTTCTTCTATTAATATCACTCCATCCCCTTTTTGTCAAAACTGATCTTATGATAATAAGCTTGAATTTGACTTCCCTTATATATTCAAACTGAGTATCTCTTGTCATGAATAGGCTAATTTTTATCCCAGTTTTCACCTAGAACTTTGGAAAGAATGAAATCCCTGGGTTTTTCACAATCCAAGTCTAGAAGATAAACAATTATATTCTCTCTAATTTTTTTGGTTATAGTTTTCTTTTAGACAACAAAATAGATACAGTGACCTCCTGTGTGGACATTCAAAGAGTCACTCAGTCATGATCTATATATAAGTACAGATTTGTTTAAATTTAGAGCAGCAGCTAGTCTTTGCACTTGGAACCTGATAGATTTAAGTTATTATTCTATTGCTTAAAAATTTTTTAAAATTTATCTTTTCTTATTTATAAAAAAAAGTTTTTTATTGAACTTAGAAGTAAATACCATTTTTCTTTATTATAGAAGTGCATTTCTATTTGCCAAAACCCACTTGCTAAATTGAGAGCTGTATACCAAGCTGACTATTTTAGGGCACTTAGCAACTTGTTAATTCTAGGGAGTAAGTAACTATTTTATTTTATTGCCTTATTAAGCTTTTTAAATCTACACAGAACCTTATTAACCTGTTTTTTTCTTTATTAAAAATGGGCAAAGCCCAGGAACTATAGGATTACTAAACAATACCAGCCTTCTTTATAGTGTTTCACAAAAAAAATCCAGATAGATCTAGTATTTTTAATGGATATGAATGTAGCATTACACTAAGAGTACTAGAACTAAAACTGAACATATAATTAATATAGAAAATACACTACTATCAACAGGCTCCGCTTGTCTCTTACGTGAGTCTGTAGCCAATGGCAGTCCTTCAAACTCGCTGTATCCAGATTCAGATCTGAATTCAGATCCAGTTTAAGTAGTGAGCTTAAAGAATTGCTGCTGGCTACAGATACACGTGATAGACAAGCAGAGCCTATTGATAATAGTGTATTTTCCATATTAATTATATGTTCAGTTTCAGGTCTGGTTCCCTTAGTGTAATACTACATTCATACCCATTAAAAATACCGGATCTATCTGGATCTTTTTTGTGGAATACTACTTCTTTATATACTAGATTTTAGCTTTTATAAATTTATACTCAGACTTTAATATGGTATAAAATTTCTGTTTAATCAGAAACCATCCTTCATATATATTTCATATTGGATTATGGAGGACTTTCTTAATTGGCCTGACTCTTCCTTAAAAGCACTCTTATACTTTATTAGTATAGCCCTTAACCTTGTTTTCTGTTTACTCATCAAATGTTCTAACTTAAAATCTTCCTTTCTTTCTTCTTATTTAGATAGATAGTTTCATACTTCTGGTCCTTAAAAAAATATTTACTGATATTATTGCCTACCTTTAAGCATTTTTTATACTACTTAGATTCTCTTTTACTTTCCCAGAACTTCCAATAAAGGTATGATTTATCAACTAAATTTTTATTTTTGTATTTATTTGTTTGAGTTACTTTCATCAGTTTCTGTCACAATTTCTTCTTCTAATGTATATATTTCTTTCTCTGGTTCCTTTTTTTCTTTAGCTAACCTTTTTTTTTCGATTCACTCATTAATCTTCGCAGGTTTATAGTACTTAGTAGATATTCTTATTTTTCTCTTTCTGTCCTAAATTATTAACTTGCATTTCTTCCAATCTAACCTTGCTTGTGACTTCTTCATTTAGATATTACTAACTATTCCAGTGTAATTTCTGGCATCCATTACAATAGCTCATGAAGTAATTGTTTTTCTTTCTACTATAATTAAGAATTTATTTAATTCACCCAAAGGTTGTTTTTGTTCTTCATGTACTCCAATCATTACTACTATTGAGAGATAGTTAATCAGTATATTTACTTCCTTTAAAAAATTTGCTATGACTATGTATTTGGAAGATTTACTATCCAGCATTAAAAGGATTGGATGACCTTTTACTTGTACTTCACAATATATAGATGTTGTCTTTACTTTCTTATCTTGCTTAAAACAAAATTCTGCTACTTTTGTTATAGTTATTCTTCTCACTCTTGTTATTTTGGTCATTTCTTTTCTAATATTAGAGGCTACTTGAAAAAGTTTACATAAGTGATGTTAGCCTTTTTATTCTGCAGATCTGTCATTATAGAGTAAGATTGAATATTGGATGTAATTAAAGGTTTAACAGGTTTAGTTTTTTTCTTTCTTATAATTACTTTTTTTGTCTTGTGCATGTGATCTTTGGCAGCTTTTTTCTTTTCTGAAATTTTTATTTCCTTTATTTCACCATTGTTTTTTTTCTCTCTTTTAGCAGTATAAACTTTAAATAAAGGGTCTAGTAAGAGAATTTTAGTTCCAGATGCACTCTCACCCTTATAAGGTGCATTTTCTAGTTTAAATATTCTTTATTATTTAACAATTAACCAATATGGCTTGAACATGTGCTATATCTGCCATTGAGCAGTTATAGTTTACTTCATTTTCAGTTGTTCTTTGTCTTTTTATCTCATTTTCTTATAGTAAAACAGCTTTTTTTTAAAAAAAAAATCACATCTAACTTAAAATTTTGACTATAAAACTGCAATTTTTTTTTAGCAAAAAAAATTCATTGTAAAATTTTGGGTTAGAAAAATTATCAATCACTGCCTTTACCAAAACTAACTCTAACCCTAATCTAGGGATGGTTAGATTGGTTTAGATTCAGTTTTTGGTTTGGAACCTTTAGGCTCTATTTCAAAAACCTAAGAAACTGGTTTTTAAAAAGTTCCAAAAACTGGTTCCAAAACCTGGTTCTGAACCTGGTTCGGAACTTAGTTCAAATCTAAAAACCTAAAATCTATTATAAATTTAAGAACCTAAGAACCTAAGAACCTACCATGAATCTAAAAACCTATCATGAATCTATGAACCTAGGTTCCAAAATTGGAACCTGGTTTTTAAGAACCAGGTTCTTAGGTTCTAAATCTAGAAACTTTACTATCCCTACTCTAACCTGGTTGCTATTTGTTTTGTTTTGATTAATATAAATTAAAACAAACAAAATGATTGGTTGATCAGAAGGTAGCGATGCATCGCACTAGTGATAAAAAATAATTGTTTTATATGAATTTATATTTTGATCAACACAAAATTTTAACATTTTACTAAATTAAGTATGTTTGGCTACTAAGGGCGCTGACAGATATTACGTAATATTTTTTTATTAGAGAGTTACTCTCCCTCCTCCACATCATATATAAAGTATATATATAATATATTATACCTAGCTACCCCTTCTCCCCTAAAAATATTACATAATATCTGTCAGCACCCTAATTATAGAACATATATTACAAATAGATTGTAAAACAATAAACTTTATAGTCAATAATTAAATATCTATTACTAATAATTATTTTTGAATTAAAATCTTTAAAGATAGATTCAAAATTTATAATTTATCAATATCCAAATTGTATTCAAAAAAACACAAATAGTATTAAATTTACTAAATGAACTAAACTAACACATCAAAAAAACTTTATTAAAGATTGTAATATTTTTTAACTTAATTCTGTTGAATCAAATAAATATTATAAAAATCTAGATTAGGTCATGCAAACAAATAAATTGTTTCTTGTAACCTGGCCAGATCAATTTTTTAGAAAAGTTAAAAATTTTTTTTATATAAATTTTTTTTTGAAAAAAAATTTATAAAAATTTTTAAATAATATTTTTTGCTAGCCAGCTAGGTCCTATTTGCTTGTTCTATGTGACAAGAAACAACTAATTTAATTTTTATAGCCTTATACTTATAAAATGATAGCAATATAAGAATTTATAAAATTTTATTATAAATAATCTAAATTTTATTACTAATTGATATAATTTTTAAATTTAGAGCATTAGCAAAAATATATATCATAGCTAAAGCTAGAAATAGCTAAAGCTAGAAATTTTAATTATTTTAATATGAAAATTTCAGAAATTTTTTGGGCCTTTTGTTAGGGGTTTGTTTTATAGGGTTAGGTTAGGTTTAGAGTTAGTTTTAATAATAAAAGAGTATAAGTGGATTTTGGTAGGGCTTATATTTTTAAATCAAGGTTTCTAATTTCTAGCTTCAGCCATTTCCAGCTTCAGCTGCAACAATATATATGAATAAACTTTCTAAAGTTTTTACGGTACGTAAAAAAATCGTAAACTTACATAAAATTTAGTGTAAACTGCGCAAGTTTTATGCCATGTAAAAAAATCATAAATTTATATAAAAATTTTATATAAGTTTACAATTTTCTTATGCACTATAAGAAAATTATTAGGTGAGTCTTGACCACTCTAGTAGGTTTAGGTCGCAGATAAATTAGTTTGAGCTTCTATTCTTGTATGTAATTTATATGTATTTGTCCTTGTACAATTTAAGTTTTTATATACTATATGTAATTACTTATATAAATTACCCAATAAAGATATAAACAAGGCCTCACCTTAAAAAAAAAAAAAGAAAATCATAAACTTACATAAAATTTTTATATAAATTTACAATTTTTTTATGGTACATAAGAAAATCGTAAATGTACATAAAATTTTTATGTAAGTTTATAATTTTCTTATGATGCATAAGAAAATTGCAAAATATTTCAAAGACCTTGCGCATTACAAGATAAGTAAAATATATTTTAAAATATTTTAGATCTAATATTTTTGAAATATTTTGAATATGTATATTCTTTCAAAATATTTTAGAACTGGGAAACCAAACTGAATCTGTAGACTTGTAGCCTGGATCTTACCAAGGGCATATTTGACTAATATTTTTGAAATATTTCGATGATTGTATTACAAGATCAGATTAGATCTTTGTTTATTTTTTTTTGTTTATAATTTAGATCTTCTATCAATTTTACATTGTTTTTTAGTTTTCAGTTTGTTTTTTTTTGGGTTTATTTCATTTTTTTTAGTTTCATTTTGTTTTTTAATATTTTTTCTTTTATATATTATTTTTTAATTTTTTATTTTATTTCTACAAAAACACCAACCCTAACTTTTTGGCACTTTGCAAGAAATCCAATGATGTTTTGACACTTGTGCAAGCCAACTTAGCCTTCTAACACTTTGCAAGAACACACAACTGATTTCACCAAACAATTTTTAAAATTTCAAAAACACTTTTTTAGAAAAATAAAGATTTAGTTAGTGCTTTATTTATTGTTTCATTTGATGTTTTTTGGTCTTTTTGTTTTTGTTTTTGGTTTTTTTTATTTTTTTTTATTAATTATTTTATTCCAGCACTTTGCAAGAAAAATAATCCAGGCTTTTTCAACACTTTGCAAGCAAACCCAGACTTTTCAGGAACTTTGCAAGAATATATACAACTTGATTTTAGCAATTTTTGGCATAAACTCTACTTCAGAGAAATGGAGATTTGGGTTTTTATTTTTTTATTCAGTTTGTTTATATTTTTATTTTTTTTTGTTTGTTTTCTTTTTACTTATTTCTTTAATTTTTATTTTTTATTTATTCCAGGTCTTTGTGAAAACCTTCGACAATTTGAATTGCAAAAACATGAATTCTTACTTCAGAAAAATGGAAATTTGGGGCTTTGTTTATTTTTTTTATTTAGTTTGCTTACAGTTTTGTTTTTTGTTTGTTTTTTTTTACTTATTTTTTTAATTTAATTTTATTTTATTTATTTCTAACTTACTTTGAAACTTTGCAAAAAAACAAACTGACTTTTCTGGTACTTTACAACAATACCAACTCTAACTTCTCTAGCACTTTGCAAAAAGTAGCAAATATAAGCAATTATAATAGTTAAAACAAAAAAAAAGAAAATAATAGCTAACTGCAAAGTGAGAAAAATAAATTTATTGGGCTAGTATTTTTATGGAATTAGATGCGACAAAGTGCGAAAGTGTTTAAAATATTATGATATTTTTTTTTAGTTTCATTTTTTTTTTTGGTTTTATTTTTTTTATTATTTTTTATTATTTTTTTTTGTAAAGAATATATAATAATATATAATAAAAATATGTAATATTAATTAAAAATTTAAAATATAATGTATAAAAAAAAATATTTAATTTTATAATAAATTGCAAAAACTTGCAAAAACTTGCAAACACCTGTAAAATGATTAAAAAATTTGCAAAAAGCATGATTATATAAATATTATTATTGAGTAAAGTTATTTGTCACATAAGTGACAATGGCTTATATATTACCGAACCAATCAGATTCCAGAATCTCATATAATGTAGCACAATCAGAAAATTCAAAACAAACATTCGTTTTATCAAAAACTAACAAAAATCGCTTATTACTCAAAATCTGCATAGGAAACCACCTTTCGTGCTCTCCCTAACCCTAACCTAGATGGTTACCCTAACTCTAAACTAACAAAACTAAATTTTATCGATACCAAAATGATCTACAGGTGACATTAATTATTTTTGTATTACTATATACCCATAATACTATCACATATGTGTTTTTTAACTTTTTCCTTATTATTAATTAATCAAAATATCTCATTGATTTATGCAAGTTTGCACCAGTTTTTCACAAGTTTTCAATGTTTGTTGTTTATAATATTTTCGCTATATTTCAAATTTACTATGCCATAAATATTCATAATTATTATACCTTTGCAATACTCCAAAGTTACTATAGTATAAACTTTCATAGTTATTACCTCTATATAATTCTTTGAACTAATGTAAGTTTTTCATAAGTTTACCCTCATATAAAAACTTACGGAGGTTTGCGCATATTTTTTTTACTGATAGAGTATTTTATATTAGAATATATAACAAATAAAAAGTTTATTTTACGTACTCATATTATGTTTTGGTGTAGTGATATTTTAGCTATTTCAAAATTAATGTATATAACAGAATACAATTTATATATAGATTGTAGGGTTTGTAATATATGAGATATTATAAGTAAAGAACCAAATGAAAATTATGTTTACTATCTATTTATACTTTCTTTAGATCATAAATTGCCAATTTATAATTTAAATAATTTGCCACTAAGTATATATAAATCTTATTTTAAAAAAATTAATGAATATGAAAATCAAGTATCTGATATAGGGTAAAAATAATTTGCTTCAAAAACTAGTAAATTTATTTATAGTTAAGTTATATGTGACATATATGATAATGACATTTGTAGATCATTTTTGCATCGATAAAGTTTAGTTTTTGTTAGTTTAAGGTTAGAGTGTAGATTAGGGTTAGAGTTTGGAAGTATATAGTAAAATTGCTCAAAGAAACTTTTTGTTAGAGCACAGAAGGTGATTTCCTATGCAGATTTTGAGTAATAAGCAATTTTTGTTGATTTTTTGATAAAACGAATATTTGTTTTGAATTTTCTAATTGTATTACATTATATAAGATCCTGAAATTTGATTAGTTTGGTAATACATATGCCGTTGTTGCTTATGTGACAAATAACTTTACTCTTTATTTAAACTTATTTTAATAAATATAAATTTAAAACAAGATTAATAACAAACAACTATTTAAAATTATATAGAGTAAATAGTTGAATTATTCTTTTTGAACTTAAAGCAACCAAGTTTTCTAGATCTTTTCTACTAAATATAATGTATCTTCTTTTTAAAAGAGTATCTATTTGGATGTATAAACATTAAAATAGAACTTTTTTTTTCAAATTCTGAACTAAATAATACTAAAACTGAACATCATATTATACCAAAACAGATTTGGGAAAAAATTGGAGAAATTATGGATAAAAATAAAATAACAAAACATGCCCCCTGAATTTGGTTGTTTGCCTACTAATATTTATTGATATTCAAATAGTTTTAAAGCTGAAAAGTGGACTAATTGGACATGTTTATATCCTTTACCCTTTTAGTAAATTATTTGAAGAATCCAAGATTAGAAATTATATAATAAAATAAATTTAAAATTATTTATATTACTAATTATTATTTATTATATAATTAATTGTAATATTATTTAGATTACTAAATAGTTGGCAGCATATGTTTTAGCATAACAATTACTCTAAATAAACTAGCTAATATTAGCAAATTCTTTGAAAAGCTATGAATGGTAATTAAATTTTTTATTTTTAACAAATTTAAGAAAGTACTCAATTAAATTCTTACTAATTCTAAAGATTTTACCAAAAAAGATATCTTACGTTTGCCAGCATTCAAAATAGTATTTCATTATTTGCTTCATATTCAGGAGTCTATAAAAGATTGTGCCCTTGTTGAACTTTCTGGCAGTATCCAATTGAACATTTGTATGAAATTCTACAACCTATGGTGTGCTCTCGCTTGTATTCCTATAAAAATCTTGTTAATAGTATAATAATAATAGTAAAATTTAATCATCTTAAATATTTACCAAAGTTTCATGGTCAAATTTTTCCTCAGGAAGAAAAAAAAATATAATAATAATCAAAGTTTTTGCATTAGATAATAATGTAGAAGAATTGTGGCACCCATCAACAAATTATAAAATTAAAAAAGAAAAAGAAACAATGAAAATTGGGATCATAAAATAACACATTTACATCAGTTTTATTGATTAAATAATCAATTTCAAATAAATGAAGTAAGTATCACTTGTAAACTTTTATAAATTGCCTACAAAACTAATATTTATTTATAGTTAAATAATTATAGTAGAAGATTTGCACAGCTCTGAACAAATTAAATCTTTTAGATACTAATTTATGTATAATATTTAGTATGAATTAGAAGTTCAAAATCAGAAAGAATCATACAAGTTGGGTACATTTTATGGTTTTGTACTTTATTATTTGGTTCATGAATATGCTGGGACAAAATATATATTAGCGTATATACATAATGCTCAAAATGTAACCAACCAATTGTAGAATTTAAAAACATTTGCTGGATTTGGTGTGAAAGAGTTTATTCCTAAATGTGTAGGCTTTTTTCAGTTAAATAGTTTTTATTATATTGAAAAACCTAAAGAATTTACTGAAAACTAACTCATTTATAAGATAGCATTTTCTGTACTTCTTGTACTATTTTTTTTTAGGAGATACATGTTGTAATAATTGCAGTTCAAATTCAAATAATAATATAATAAGTTAAATATGATATAAATTGTTCTCATTTATAAGAAAATTTTTCAGATATAGCAAAAAACGAATCTGTCTTTTGCTATATCTAATACAGGATCATAATTTTATCTGTCTCTTTCTATGTTTTTACAGACTTACTGGCTTTACATACTGATTTCTGATGTGTACAAATATTTAGTGAAGTTCATAATTTTATTTTACATGCTGGTTCCATGTCTATTCTGTGTGTGTCCGTATATCTCCATGTTTTGCTACATGTATTTATATATCTTTGCATGTGCCCTTTTCTTATAGAGTATAGAAGTAAAAACCAAGAAAAAAACTATAAAGGTACTTAAAGCCAAGGCAAAATCAACTCATCTGGGTTAACTAGTTTGGTAGTTTGAAAATGACTAGTATAAGGTCCATAAAAAAGGTTGGATGTGAGTATTGGGATCAGAATGAACCTTGTAAGAGCTGAAAAAAGGTAGTAGTAGAGATTTAATAGTTCATCCTAATCTCAAAGTATGAGCCTTAGTGAATGTATATGCTACTGAAAGTTAATTATACATGTATACATAAGGTGGGAACATTCTGCAAGGATAAAATAGTCCTAAGGCAGACTGACTATTAAAAGGAAAAGCCCTCAACTATGTAATAATAGAAGATAGGGTGATAGTACTGTAGTAGATGAAGCGTAGATCAGAGAGTTTAAATAGGCAATTCCCGTAGTTAGGTTGCAGGTATGACAGCTAATGTAGAACCTTCGAGTGGACTACTTAAATTAGACACCAAAAGTGAGCATGTAGATAACACTTATCTATGTAACAAATACTAGTTCTTCAATAAAATCGCCAATTCAGACACTCTTAAAAAAAAAAAACTATCGTATATTAAATAGGTTTTAATTTCGGTATCCGATTTCAGTATTATTCATGACAGCAAATAATATGATTCAAAAATTTATTTTTTAGAATTAAAATAAATAAATAAAATAAAGTCAAATAAAAATAGGCATACAAATTAATAAAGATAAAATTAATAAAATAAATGATAAAATTTACATGTAATGTAGTAAAGATTTGTAATTTTTTTTGAACAATAAATAATAAAAATATACTGTATAAGCAAAACAATAATATAGCAAATATTTCTTTGTATATAAGTACAAATTGAACGTAAAACTTTTGCTTTGGGCAAATACATGCTAAAATTGCACATATAATTTTTGCGCAATTCAATCTTCGTTATCAGACTCAATTAGAATCAATTCGGTTTCTTCGTCTTGTGCAAACTTCATCGAATTGTTGATGTAAACATTATCTATATATATATAAGATATATTAAAATAAATTGAGTAACTTAACATAACAATATTATATATCAGATATATATTAATTGATAATCCGTTTCCAAATGAGGGAGCCATACATAGTAAATTGCGACGCGCAGATCTATATGATTTACTATATAAAATTGCTAAGCCACAAATGCCACTTCACGACAAAGTGAAGTCATTTTTCTACTATGTAAATATATCTTCAATTTCTAAGTAATCTTGTAGAGCATTATTTTCTGATTTTAATATAGTAATATCATTAAAATCTGTTTAGCAGTTGCAGAGATATTGGTATAAAATAATTTGCCGACTAATGTAAACCTACTATTGTTTACGTGAAATGGTATTTTTGACTATAGTAAATCTCATAGTCATGTGCGTCACAATTTACTATATATGGTTTATATGGTTCCCTCATTCGGAAACGGATTATCAATTAAAATATAAAATAAATTTAAAAATTACCTAAATTTTCTTCGTAGATATTATCTTCGTTTTGGTCGAGTAAGCGTTTAATATTGTGACTTCTAGCAACGTAAATTTCAGACGAATAATTGATATTGATCAATTCTGGCAATATTAATTCTGGCAATAACAATTCATTTCGATAAATTTTTTTAAGTTTATCTTCAAAATAAGCAAACAAATATTCCGCATTGGGTCTTTCTGAAACATTTTTACTCCAGCATATTTTCATTATATTTTCGTAATCAGGAGGAATTCCATTAATGGAATCTGGACGGAGACCTTCACAAATTTTATTAATAAAAGGCTTTAGTTGACCTTCACGATATATTCCTCCATATGGAGGATGACTAGTTGTTAATTGCCACATTATTATTCCCATGCTATATATGTCAGATGCTTGAGTATGCCCTTTACCGCACAATACTTCTGGAGCAGCATATGGAATATTAACATAAATGTCACCTGGTTCTTGATTAACTGGTCCGCAGAAACCGAGATCACTAATGTACCAGATGTTAGAGTTACGTCCTTGAAGGATATTTCCAGGATGTAAATCACGATGAATTAATTTGGAATCGTGAATTTTCATAAGAGAATATGTAATATCATAAAAAATTTCGATTCTTTGTTGCCAATTAAGGGAAGAAGCATTTTTAAGTAAAAAGTCACCCAAATTTATTGTCATAGGTTCTAAGACAAGCATAAAATCTTGAGTTGTTGGTTCTCTAGTCAGTCCATAACATTTAACGACAGGATTTGTTTTCATCATGAAATCGAGGTGTTGTTTGACCTACAAGGAATTTTAAAGATGACAAAATTTTATAAAAAAGATTTATAATGTAATAATAATTGCTACAGTAAATATTACACTGGTTTGTAAAATAACATACCTCACGGAACCATTTTTTATTCGGATTACTTGAATTCTCCAAATGCTTAAGAATTACTTTTCTGTCACCAGTTCTTTCGAGTTGTTTTTTATCAGCATTCCAACTATCATATCTACCACCAAACCAGATAGCTGAATAGATGCTTGCACAACCACCTCTCGCTTTCAATGTAGGATCAAGAAAGTTCTCATAAGGTATCCACTCAACAATGTAATCAGGCCTCATTGTTTTTTTCTGACATTTTCGAATCAAATCATCAATTTCATCAATTCCGGACGACCAATTCGGGAAATTTTTAGCTAGATATCCTTGAATACAAGATTCACAAAATTTTTTTGCAAAAGTTAGAGCCTGACACGTTTCGCATACTCGAGTTTCACCAATCTTTTTTGAAATGTTATTTTCTTCAACCCAATTATCAATCCAAGTTTTTAAAAAAGTTTTTTGTGATTGGTCAGATTGTTTGATTAACTTTTTATCAACAATAGATTTAAAAAATTTTATAAGACCATCTTGATCTTTAAATTCTTTATGAGGGATACATAAAGCAGTTTTATTGAGCAAAGGATTCATAAAATCATAACGTTCTTTAATTTTAATATCCATGAATTAATTTTAAATGAATAAAGCTAGAAAAATTAAAACGAAAATCTTTTAAATAATAATAGTGTAAGATGATATATAATAGCAAATTCACGGCTATTAAAAATATTTATTTTCCTGCTTGTGCGCAACTTCACGCGTATATATTTCTGAAAATGGCATAAAGGAATTATTATATTGTATTAGCTATTTTTGGAAGCACCAAAAGACTTACATGTTATCTGTTATACTAGCACTTACGTACTTACATACGTGCGTACCTGGTATGTAACAATTTATATTATCTTTACATCCTTTGTTTATCCACCAGTGTTAGTATGAGTCATGAAAATAGATCTTTAAAGTACGTTGGCACAAAAAAAATATTGGTAGTTAGAAAACCTATTAAAAATGACTTTTGATACACGATTCGTATGTATGATACATAATTTGTATTTAAGAATGTTCTGTAAAAATACATTAAAAATTGAAACAGGAGTAAATACACAAATTGTTTCCATAACGTGTAATTAAATTTGGTAAAAATATTTGCAGTGAGTAACCAAAACATTAATTGGAAAAATGTATATTTTAAAGCGTCATATGATACTATATATTTGCTAATTTTTTGTCTATTTTGTAACAATAGATCTAGAATGTGTAAAGGAGGACATTAATTAATATGTGAAAATCAATATTGCTGAATGAAGGTTAGTGCTAAGAGCTAGATAGCATTGCATGTGAAAATTTCCAGACACATAAAACAAGTCTCTTTTGGCGTTATATATAGCAGTTACCAAAGATTATCAGGGGCCTCTGCGGAATTGCGAGATCTCGGAGAGTTGCCTGCGATTGAACGGCAAACTAGCTATTATCATTATTTTGTCAAGATGAAAAAATTAGTGTCGCGGTCGATAAGTAATAGATATTCCCCCAACGATATATGTATAGGGGCGCAAAGCGCCCTACACATATACCAACATATACCACTAGACCGTCCCGAGAAATAAATTGTATATAATGAAAGTTTATTTATGTTGTCACCTTATTTGCGTTTTGCGATGATCATATGATGAACAATGTGATTAATTTCAAACTGAAAAAGTAATTTTAACAATGAAAGATGTTTAGATTCAGATGTCAATAAATGGAAATAATGAACGAAGTCGATCATGAAAAAAAAAAAAGTGTACACATATATACATTCTTGTAATAAATATAATTGACATTTTAAAAAAAATTAATTTTCATAGGATAACCCGATGCCTAGCAATGTCTTTGATTATTTATTTACACAAACACCAGATTTTATCATTCTATATACGGTGTAGTACATGCATTTTATTTCTTCACTTTATAATAGCATTTTATGATGCCAAGATTATGGGGTGTCTAAAATAAGTACTATTTATTTTCTCGACACGGTGGAATAAATGCTAATTATTGTTTTGTATGACGACATGACGGGGGTTCGTGTTACTAACATTTCTATCACATTTCTTTGTCTTCTTTACGTTTTAAAATTTTCAGATGATCAATAAACAAAAATTGTGGTCATACGATTATAATGAGACGGTGAATAACCTTTCATTCATTTCTAAGTGACCTATGAAAAAAAATACTGTAATAATAATAATAAATAAACTTATTTAGAAAAAATAATTGTAATTGTAATCTACAGAAAATCAATCAAGAGCAGCTCTCTCAATGTGATTGGCTAGTTATAAAGGTCGTGCACAAGTACCAAAGATTCATGTTGCGAAATGTCGGATATTAAATTTTAGCTAATTAGTACAACTCTATGATAAAAAAAAAAAAGGTCTCTGACTATTTTTTTTTTTCATCGCGTTAACGAACTCGCTTGACCGAATACCGGTAATTTATCAGTTATTTTCCAAAAATTGAGTTAATTTAGGTGCTTGAGAACACCCCTAAACAGATTTTTATAATACTGTTTATTATACTAAACAAGTTAATTTTATTTTATTCATTTATTATGATTACAAATAATTTATTTATTTTTTTTTCATTTACTAACTTTTGATTTAATTTCTTTTAATTGTCGAATAATGCATGCGTTGTCAAAATCTGAATATATTTTTGGTCCAATCTCATTAATTATTTCAATTATTTCATATGAAAGTTCATCTCGAACTTTTCGCAATTTTTTGATCGTGGATTTCGACGAGGGTGAGAGGGTTAAAATAAGTGGAAAAAGGGATCTATGTATGAATATTAAATAACAAGGAATCAGTAATAATGTGTAAAAAAAAAAAAAAATCGTATAATATAATAAATGTATAAACAATATAATATAGTTTACCTGTACAAGTCAGTCCCAAAGTCAAACAATCGAATCGTTACATAACTATTCATAAACAACATTGTAAGAATAATGATTGGCGAAAATATGCCAAAGTTCATTATAAATCCCCAATTGTACTTGTAAGCTAGAGATAATGCTATTAGAGTATAAATTCCATATGAAACTGGTATGACTTTAAAAGAAACAAGGATTTTCCAAGTCGCTATTACGTGACTCCCTCTAATAATAATATATGATCCTTTGAGAGCCGCTGTGACGAGAAACTACAATTAGGAATAGCAAAAAATGATATGAGCAAATTTATCGAATTGGGTTTGCATACCTTCCGCTTTTTTGGCACTAACGATTTGCGCTTTCACTATTAGGGGAAGGTTCAAAATTAACCTACACATACATATACAAATTTTTAAAAAAGATATTTAAAATCAAACAATGAATCCAAGTAATAATATGAAATGTCATTTTCTATATTTACCCAGGAAGAGCCAGAATACTACACAAAACTAAAATAAAAATACGATACAATAACGATACCAAAGCTCTAAACTTTACTGTAGTAATTTTATGAACTTGATAGTCTTTTAATCTATTATATTTCAATAATTGGTCATATTCTTTCACTTTTTTATATATTTCTTGAACATTTGAATCATTTTGAAATTTTATGTAACCATTAATTAATCTTCTATCTAAATCGATCATCTCATCAATTTCAAGTTTACGATGTTCCGGTCTACATAAACGACGAGCCGCTCTAACAACCTATTAAATAAATATATTTTAATTTATTATTAAATATTTTGTAAGAATTATAAAACATACAGATAACGTTTCATAATCTGGTGCAATGACTGCTAGCAATTTCAATCTTTCATAAATGATTGTCATTAATTTATTGCATGCTTCTCTTCTGTCAGAACCGCTATTATTATATTTTTCAATTAATTCAGGTGGAATTGAAATTGGCGAGCCAAATTCGATAACAGCCCGAGAGCGAAATTTATGTGGTTGGAAATAATTAAGACCTATGTTACAATACATAATAGAGTGTAAATATAATATTAGACAATGATTTTTTTCATTGTGTAACCTCTTATTATTTAAACGAACCGCAGGGCACAATTTTGACGTCCAATCCTGGATTTGCTGCCATAGCACCCAAAGTCATAAAAGCTACTCCAGCTAATAATAATAAATATCTGTAAACAAAAATGCATTTATAACTTAAGACAAGCGTAGTTTAGAAATACTGTAATAACCTTTCAAAGGTATAAATTCAGATCTATCATGACTTCTTCCTTCCGGGAATACACCAATACATTTTCCAGCATTCAACATCTTAAACACTATTTCATAAAGATTACTTTGATCAACATATGGCATACATGTGTAAGATGTTCCACCAGATTGAGTCAAAACTTCTAAAGCTTTTGGTTCTTTAAATTCTTTTTTAATAACAATTTCTGTATCTGATATTATTTCAGTTATTTCAGATAAACCATATTCTCTTGGTAAAGAAATTTGATATCCAACTTTTAATTGTTTTGTAAATTCTGTATTAATGCCAATTATACGAAGAGGATCCCCTTTATTTTCATCTAAAAAGATTTTTCCTTTTCCTGGTTCAGCCAAATCTTTTGGTCTGTTTAATATGACTAATGAAAAAAAAACATGACTACGTACTGTGATTGATTAACACGTACACGTAAAGATTATTGTGTAATTACCTACTTGCGTGAATCGCACGAGCTAAAATACCGACATAATGTCCATATCTAATTGCATTTTGTGCGATCATTAAAAAAACTGATCGTTTACTATATTTCATCAAGAGCAAACCATCAACGAACTATGTATTATTAAAAAGAAATTTAATATAATTGAATAATTTCGAATAATGAATTTACGAGATATCTTGAGATATCTGATATATAATGATCAATAATATTACATACTGCATTTGCGTGGGGTGCACCGATAAAAATAATAGGCCCTTCTTTTGGAATATTATGTGAACCTCGTGATTTGATTTCACGAAAAAATGTATTCAATATAAACCCGAAAAAAACTAAGACTATATCAAATATTGTAATCCTCATTTTTTTTTTTTTTTGTTATGAATATAAATACAAAGTTGCTTCAATATATTATTATTTTTAGTGTATTTAAATAAAAAAAAAAAAAATTACAAATATAAGCAGGCATATTTAATCACACATTTTATTGTGATGAAAAAAAAAGGAAATCCATAAATGATGGGAATTGTGTATCGAGACACTAGTTATATATACTGCGAAACGATAATCAACCATATCAACCGGTTTAATATTTTTTTATGTATTGTAACACTATCTTTATACTACCTTATACTACCTTTATAAATTTATAATGTAATGATAAAATCTTTTAATTTTTGATTTTCGCGATATAGAAACAACTCGTTTTTGTATAACTACCCGACAATTTTCCACCTTTTGATTTCTTAATCGACAATTACAAAATTATCTTTTTTATTCATAAACAGAGCAACTCATTTACTTATAATTATGATTGAATCGCATTCAGAATTTAAGAATCATGACGAAAATAACGATAGAAGTGATGAAACATCTACAGACAAAACTGCAGAAAGAGTTTCGGAAGCAAGTGAAGTAGTAAAATTTATAACTATTCCTATAAATAAATTCTTACCTTTATTCGGTGAAATTATTACGATCATGCAAGAAATAGTTGATATGTATAATACAGCTGAAACAAATAAAAGAATTTGTGGTGTACTTCTTGATAGAGTTCAAGCTGCGGAAGCAGCAGTAAAGAATTTAAAAATTCGCGAAAAAGAACGTCCAGAATTTTTCACAGAACAAAATATTGTTATATTACGAAAATTAATTAATGTAATAAGAAAAATCGCGGATTACATTAAAGAAATACGCGAACTTAA
The DNA here is from genome assembly GCA_003550325.1 of Gigaspora rosea. Taxonomy (NCBI): domain Eukaryota; kingdom Fungi; phylum Glomeromycota; class Glomeromycetes; order Diversisporales; family Gigasporaceae; genus Gigaspora; species Gigaspora rosea. The sequence continues at coordinate 35,731 of QKWP01000104.1, forward strand.
AGGATTATGGAAATATATTAATTGTAAGAGCGTCGCGGAAACGTTTAAAGTGCTTACTGCGGAATTCGATGATTACATGTCTAGTTTGAATTTCGCGATTACCATTGAATTAAAATTACAGGGAGAAAGAGACAAAGTTGCTTTGTCTAAAGATATACAGGATACAAATCAGGTACAATCTCAATTAATTTTTACCCTTTTTTAGTTTTGAAAAACGACAAAACTACTAAATTTAGTAATACATATTATTTATTAGTTAGTTCAACAGCTTGCGATAAGTATAAACACTAATCAAGATCAATTAGTGGATTGTATTGATAATATTGAAGATAATGTCACAAATATTAAAGAAAACGTATATGAAATAAAAGAATGTGTTAAAAAGATGTTGAAAGGATTTGATGATTTTCATGTACTAAAAAAAATGATTGAAGTTCAAGCTGAGGGTGCTTTGAAAAAAGAAGATATTATCGAAAAACCTTTGAATTCATATGATTTCTCCAGAACGGAGGAAGAACGTGGGAAAATTCGAAAATGGATAAGAAATTCTGATGACTATGAAGTAGCTTTTACTGAAATGAATTCTCTTCCGGAAGATTTATACTTTGAAGTCAGTATGTTAAAGAGACTTCAAGAATCACGTGATATAATTCAATTTTTTGGTATAGTTGAGAACGAACGACTATCAAAAACATATCTAGTAACAGAATGGCCGAAATATGGTAGTTTAGAAGAATATTATAGAAAAGAAGTACTTGACAACCCCTTAAAACTGCAAATTGCGTTAGATATTGTACGCGGACTTAACTTTCTTCAAGCATATAAAATTTTACATCATGATGTGCGGAGTGCTAATATCATGATCGACACTCACAAACATGCTAAAATTGCTAACTTTGGCATGAGTCGTCGCTTTGCTGATGCTTCAAAAAATCTTAAAAATGTTGTTGACGCTAGTAGATATAAGGCTCCAGAAAAAATAAAAAATGGAGATTACGAATATGATTCAAGATGTGAAGTTTTTAGGTATGATTTGATTTTTTTTTTAAAATACAGTAGATTTCTATGTTCTATGATATTCATTTTACAAAAATTTTTAATTTCTCAGTTTCGGAATTCTACTTTGGGAGATCGCCGAAACAGAAATTCCATTTTCGAATATTGAAACTAACCTCATAGAATGTGAAATTTTGAAAACTCCGATTTCATTAATATTTAAAAGCAATGTACCTGAAAAATGGAAAAAACTTGTTTTCAAAGGTACAGTACGTTGATCATTTTTACCAAATAAATTATTAATTAATTCCATACTTTCACTCACTCAGTATAAAAAAAACTTTTTCAATAACCTTTTTAACGTTAAATTTAACTATATATCGTTACAGCTACGGAGCATGATCCGTGTAAACGCCCCGATTTTAAAAGTATATTGTTCAAACTTAAAAGTTTAAGCGAAGATCCGGATACATCATCAAACAAAAATATACCTTTAATACCTGCTTCTAAGAAATCTTATGTTAGAAATATTATGTCAATCGAAGAAGCAATCAAACAACATGATTTAAAAGATGGTAATATATGTAAAGCCTGGGAATCATTCGAATTTTATTCTAAATTAGGTGATATGACAGCAAAATATTATAAAGGTTATTATCTTTTAAAAAATTTGATGAAATTTCGTGATAATAAAGAAGATCGACTTAAACGTGCGGCAAATTTATTTAAAGAGGCAGCAGATGAAGGGGATATGATGAAAGCTCAACTTAGATATGCAAATTGTTTGTGTAAAGGTACGGGTGTTATAAAAAATTCGAAATTGGCTCATAAATATTTTTCTAAAGCTGCTGATAAAGGAAGTTTAGAAGCAATTTTTAATGTTGGAAATATGTATTATAAAGGTATTGGTGTTAACAAAAATGTTAAAGAAGGTATTATTTTAATCAAATCTGCTGCTTACAAAGGGCATGCACACGCAATCAAATTTTGTAAAGAAAGGGGAATCCCTCTATAAATTATTATTAATCAAATACATTCGCTAATTGTACGAGGGGAGATATTATCGGCTTTGTTGCATTAATTGGGGGGTTTTATTATTGTTTATAACATGTTCACATCAACAGAACCATTTTATTACAAAATAAATATACAAAATTTTCACTTGGACCATGTAAAGCCTAATATTGATTTATTGTCGCGGATCATAACAGATATATTACTTATTGGCTACTTCTCATCCCATAGAATTGATAGTAGCCAAATATTTATCATAGTGCTGCGAAAAATTTGTCGATCACTTTTTTTCATAGAAATATATTATAAACTTCAAAACGGTTTATCTTTTGGTTACTTAAGCAAATCTATTATCGTAACTTATCATGTTATGGATTATGCATATAATTGATGTGGTTTTAAAACTATTTCAATTTACTTATAAAATTTACCAATTTTCACTTGAAAATTGATAAGATTTATAAGTAAATTGAAATTTTGGCAACATAGGTTTAAAATCACGTTAATTATAAGTTACGATGCTAGATTTGCTTAACTGTTAAGTAAACAAAAAGCTATACTTCAGGGACCCGGAAAAATTTGGAAATAAAATTTTCCAAATTATTCAAAATTTTTGGCCTAATTTTGATATTTCCAAATTTTTGCATTTTGGCCAAATTTTTCAACGATTCTTTGACCAATAAAAATACAGACAATCAAAATGTGCTACATATCATCTATTATCCGACAAACTCATATGATCATGAAAAAATTTCTTACTGTTATTTTTTCATGTGTTATGATGTAAACATGTTTATATAAATTAAAACTCAGCGAGCAACTCCCTACCAATCATGATCATAAATTGCCGGATACACCAATATTGGGCAAAATTGTCGAATACAGTAATTTGGCAAATGATTGGCTACACGTGCCGCAGAGCGGCACGTGATCATTTGCCAAATTACCGTTATTCTACAATTTTTGCCCAATATTGTATACTTATTCGCATGACTTATTGACATTTTTAACTTTTTTTATTAATGTCACGGCTTTTTTTTTTTATTAATGTCTCAGATAGTCTGAATGCACATCAAGTTTACACTTATAATTTTGCCAGTTCTCTCGCAAAAGTATAAGAATTAATTTACACAGTATAGTATTTTTTTTAAACACACGAACAAAAAAAAAATTCCCTACTAAAAATTATCTAAGCATCGAATCGACAAACATACCACCACGAAATTTCAGAATTGGAAAATTTTCACTAATTATGGTTACACGGAATCATGTTTTTTGATTGGTCAACAGTACTTTTTTGATGAAAAATAATCCAAATAATTCCAAATAATTCCAAATATTCAAAGATTTTATCCCAAATTTTATCCAAATAATTTGCCAAAGTCCAAATAAATTTTTGCAAATTCCTAACCAAATTTTTCCGGGTCCGTACTTGAAAAAAGTGATCGACAAATTTTCAAACATGTGATACGGTAGTACGATCAAAAAAAATTACAGATCTCGATCTACTACGATCAATTTCTAGCATATAGATGAATTGCCTTCAACGAATTATTTTTCTTTCAAACTTTTCTAATAAAAAATATATCTTTTCATATGCATTGACAAACCCGAGATGTAAATTATCATTTCTATCCGTGACAAAGGTTAATATCAAAAATTTTTATCTCTAATTTTTGATTTAATAATGTATCATATAAAAATCAATGTATAGGCTCAGGATCTTTTACAACAAAAGAAAGTGACATCTGTAACTTTAGTCAGAGATTGTTTTTCCCAAATATCGAAATATAATGCTCGTCTGAATGCATTCATAAAAGTGCAAAATGAAAATGTTGCATTAGAAAAGGCTATAGAAGCTGATGATAGGTTTAATAAAGGTTATTTAATTTACTGTGGATGTATTTCTTTTGGTTAATATAGTATGAATAAATTTACAATTACATATGCAATCTATCAATATCAGGAATTATTAAAGGGCCATTAGATGGAATACCCATTACATATAAAGATAATTTTTGCACTAAAGAATTATCAACCACATGCGGTTCTAATATGTTAAAAAGTTGAGTAGTTCTGATGAAATTTCAAATCACTTTTTAATCACGAAATTAAAATATAAAAATTTTCACTTTAAAAGATTTTATATCGCCTTTTAATGCGACTATTGTAGATTTACTTCAGGATTCTGGTGCAATAATGATTGGTAAAACGAATATGGATGAGTTTGGAATGGGGTAATTTTTAAACATCGATCGATCATATCGATCTTTAAATATTCTTTTAAAAGTATAAATTTATACTTATCTATTATTATCCAATCGACAATCGATAATGATAAGTTCAGCAAACATGTACAGTGCATTTGGACCGGCTTATAATCCTCATACAATCATTTCAGACCAAAAAGATTCCATTGATCAAGAACCACGAGTTGCTGGTGGAAGTTCTGGTGGTAGTGCTGCTGCTGTTGCATCTGGAATGTGTTTTGCGTAGGTCAACAATACAATTTTTGTCGCAATAGTTGTTCTCCCACTTTATAAAATATATGCATTATTGTGACATAAAAAAGTTCACTTGGATCTGACACAGGTGGTTCTATACGCCTGCCTGCTTCATATTGTGGCGTTATCGGTTTTAAACCTTCATATGGTCAATGCTCACGGTGGGGACTAGTTGCATATGCTAGCTCATTAGATACTGTGGGTATAATAACGCGAAATGTCCATGATGCACAACTTATATATGGTTCGTTGAATTTATGAGATTAAGGGTATTTGCGAATAATGCTTTAGAGATGCGATTCATTTCAATCCCTTCTTTTCAGATATAATATCAAAATATGATGAGAAAGATCCATCATCACTTCCGCCAAAACTACGCTCAATAAATGCCTCTCTGGCTTCTTTTGAAAAAACCAACTCCAACTTTACTGATTTGAGTAAATTACGCGTTGGCATACCACAAGTAAATATTCGTTTAAATTTATTCTTAATTGTAAATAATATATTATCTCTTTTATTCATCTTTTATAGGAATATTATGTGTCTGAACTAAGTGATCCAATAAAAAGTTTATGGAAACGAGGAATCTCTCTTCTTCGTTCTTATGGAGCAACAATTGTGTCAGTATCATGTCCTAGTACAAGATATGCATTACCTGCTTATTACATTTTAGCCCCAGCAGAGGCTTCATCCAATTTGGCACGATACGATGGAGTTCGATATGGTATTGTCAAGAATTTTAAATATTTTTCTTTTACCACATATTTATGTTGATATGTTGATTATTTTAATCTAAGGTCATCGAAGTGATATGGATTCTAAACAAGATGAGGAATTGCTTTACGCGCATACACGAAGCGAGGGATTTGGAGAAGAAGTTAAACGTCGTATTTTGTTAGGGACTTATACATTAACTGCAGGGTAACAAAAATGACTCAATGCCTACAAAAAATATGTTTAATTTTTCGTAAAGTTTAATTCAATTTTCATTCTAAAATACACATAGATCTTATAATAATTATTTCATTTATGCTCAAAGAATTCGAAAAATGGTTCAATCAAATTTTGATTCTGTTTTTCGAAGGCCAAATCCTCTTCATCTCGTGAAAAATGAATCCTCATCTTTTTATAATCGTAATAGTGATGAAATCTTTGAAATATCAAATAAATTGAGAAATGAAAGTCATGGTGTGGACGTGATAATGACACCAGTTGCAATTTCAACATCTCCAAAAGTTAAAGATTCACTTTCATCATCATTCTTATCGAATTCGGATAATGCAAAAAATTTAGATGATAATAGTTTTGTGAATGCTTATGTAAATGATGTTTTTACCATACCTGCAAATTTAGCTGGTAAGTTTTAACGCTTTATAAACAGTTTATCATGAGTTGTCTCGTTTTTAAAAGAATGGGCTTACGTAATGAATTAATTATATTAATCCACATTTATAGGAATTCCAGCGATAAGCGTACCTTTTGGCATTTCACCAATAGATGGATTTCCTATTGGATTACAATTGATGACACAATATGGAGATGAACATACTTTGTTTTATATTTCAAAAGTTTTGGAAAATAATAGATAAAGTTTTCTTTAAGTAATAAGATTATCATTTTGTTGAATGAATTAGTAACTAACTAATAATGCAATAAAGATTCTATAGCACTTACTGTGCTAGTTTATTTTTAACTATTGTACGAGAATAGGAATCAATTATATAACCCCTTACTCATTTATACAAGAGGGTTTATATTCGAACTAATCATTATGAAAAATTCTGTTTTGAATAAAATATTTAAAGTTTGTATTTTCGTTATTGCATATACATCTAATTGTAGATCTTTTAACTGTGAAAGACTATGTAAAGAATCATCCGCACATATGATATATTTGTGTAAATGTGTTATGTTGTCTGATAAGTGTGAATCGATTCTTTGATAATCATTTTATGTATAACCGTTTCTACAAACGATTGCATATAATCGTTTTATATTCAATTTTTTAATAAATATTTTCTTTACTTTAAAAAATGTAAATGTTACGTATTGTTTATTAAAAATTATAGGACGCGTAAGAAGGCACTTTAGTATCATCAAAGAGTTCTTCTCAAAACTTTTGTAAACATGTAAATCAATCTATTAACGCTAAATACAGGTTTTAATAAAAATAAGTAATTAAAAAGAATGGGTAATAAGCATGTCTAGAAATTTTTTTTTTTTTTGGATCATACCCGTTACTTGTAAATGCCTCCTTAAAAAATAATATTGGAACGACAAAGATCAATATAACGATGATCAAAGTCGAAAATAAGTGCTTAGCGAAAAAAAAAAATAATAATATTTTTTTATTAAGTAAACTCAAAACTAATCAGTTACTCTAACAATACAAATTAAATTTTATGGAATTGTTTATAGAAATATAGAAATATTCAGTGATATTTCGTTTGGTTGATACTTTTTTTTTTTTTTTTAAAAAAAAAAAAAGCATAAAAATACATATTAGTTTTTATTTATTGCCAATAAAATGTATTTTTTTTTCGTCCATTCCACGTTTTTGGAAGATTTTTTGCATGTTCCAAATTCTAAATATCGTTTATCATTATTTGAATTGGTAAGAAGTTTGATTCGATGTTTCTAACTATATTTGAAGATCAAAAGATCTTTCAAGAAGATTAAGTGCCTAATATTATATAAGTAATTTTTAATTTTATATATATATATAATATAAACAATTATGATAATAAATTATACTTCGTTAAGATTTTTTTATAGTTTTCTACAATTTAAACTTAATTTCAGGTTCTTTAACATCTGACTCATCAACTTTGTCCTTCTGTATTTTTTATCCTTTTGTCTAAAGAATTGAAACACTCTGTTAGTAATTAATTGCTAATCAGCGTGGTGCTTGGACTGAGATGGAGCTATACAAACTATGACAAACTATGACACATAAGTCTTGTCGCTGAGAGATAAACAACCGAATTAAATAAAAAAACGCGAAACAGATACGCGAAACAGCGTGTAAACTCTGTGATAAAGTTTACGGACCTGCTTAATAATAAAAACATTATTTTTGAAAAAGTTTAATTGTTCTTATAAGTTATTTATATGATTATTTGTTGGTTACGGCACTTATGCAACAGGTAGTCGAAATGAATTAATTGTGCAAACGTTATCATTATGAATATCTTTTTTTTTTTTTTTTTTTTTTTTTTTTTTTTTTTTTTTTTTTTTTTAAAAAGCGAGGTCTTTCCTCCGTTCTATGGGGAAGGGTGGATATTATGAATATCATTTATGTAATCGATAAACAATTATGATGAAATATCACTCATTCACGTAAACAAACAAACGAACGATAGTTAAACCCATATCTGATTAGATTTTCGATACCCCGCGACAATAATGCTTTTTATTAGATTAAGTATATAAATTTTCATTTTTGTGGTATTAAATTAAAAAAAAGAAGTATTATTCATACTACAAAACATAATAGAATCTAGGTATTGTGTTTCTAAGTTTCTAAAATAAATGTTTAGTGAAAAAAAAAACTAATTATTTTTTTTTAAGCAGTGTGTAAATTAGAATGTTTATCATTTTTTTTATGCTCAAAAAATTTTGATTTGGTCACGTAATTTGTAAAATTCATAATTGGTCTTTCAATAACCTTATGAAAGCACCATGACAAAACAACCGTCACCACAAATGCCAACATTACCGCATCTAAAACATCATTAACTTTTTCATCATCTTCCGTCTCATTAACCGCCCCTCGTACGCCTATACTTGTCGCATAATTATTAACAATTGTAAGTCCAATTGGATGAAGTAAATATATGCTAAATGAAATTTTTCCTGAAAAACAAAATAAATTCCATGAACATGCATTAACGAACGAACTATTGCGGGACAAAAGCCCTGCAAGAATTAGAAAGGCATACAAAGAACCTCCAGTATAAAGTTCCAATATTAAATTTTTAGGCAAACCTAAAACTTTTGAGGATAAGTGAGGCATTGTGCAAAGAATTATGAAAAAAATGAAGTAACATGTCCAATCAAAAAATCGTCGAATAACCCAATGACGACTCGGTAAATTATTAATAATATAACTACAAACACCAGAATTTTCATTAGAAATATATTGTTTCTTCTTTACTAAAGCTTTTTCCTCTTCTAAACTCGATGGAAATAAACCAAGTCTAATAATTTCCCTATACCAGATTGCACATATAGATCCACTTAAAAAGTAATGTGCTGAACCTGAGAGATGTAATGATTCTCCTGAATCATGATATAATGCTATTAATGTTCGTACACCAAAGATTATTATATTACCAAGTATTCGACCTGTCCATGCTCCAATATTCGGTCCACAATATAATTTGTTTGATAAAAAAATTCCCATATGAGTTATTCCAACATAACCAATAACAATAATTGGTATGAATAAATAATACTATAATAGAAATTATTTTGTTAATTAAAATTATTATATATAAAGTCAGACCTCTCTAAATGCAATGCGACGGGGCCATATGTCAAAATTTAACCAAACATGCACTTAGAGAGGTATTGCATTTAGGGAGGTAAAAAATCTATAAGCGTAACTTGACCCAAGCGAAGATATGCATTTGGTGCATTTAGGGTCTGTAATTGAAAAAAAAACTTTTTTTTATACCATCATTTCCGGTGGAATGCTCCAAAAAATAAATTCAGCTGATTGAAGAGTCAAATGTTGTAACAAATTTGATGTCTTTATAGCGTTATAATAAGCTTTTCCTATAGGATCAATGAACACGATGCTTAATAAAACAATCGCATATGTTGGATATACTCTCATAATTCGACGAAAAAAGTATTTTAACCAGAACTTTATTGCAGTGTGGTCTAGAAATTTAAATAAAGAGCTGTCTTTTTTATTATTGGTAACAGTGTTTAGTTCTTTTAATAGGGAAATTTTTAAAAAAAAAGAAAAAATAAATATTCATCAAAAGTTCATGAATTGACATTAAAAATAAATATATTCAATTAATCTACCATCATCATCCAATATTCTATCATATAACATTCCTTTTTCCACAAAATTTTGTTCGATCCAATTTTCATAATATTTTTCCCAATCCATTAAAGCACGAAATGTAAGTAAAAAGGCAGAAAGTACAAAAAAACAATGTACGGCATCAAATCCTATCATTGTAAATGTTGTAAAAGGTAATACTTGTTTATATAACGTTTGAGAATGTGAAAATACGACCGATAGGGCAGCTGCCCCACGGATTCCATCGAGAAACTTAAAGTGAAAATCCGAATGTGTTGACATTTTTTAACGTTAATTTTGAGTGTGAGTGCCTGTAAATTGGTTGCTTTTCGGTATTGGATCGTTTTTGCTAGTTATAGCAAGTGATCGACTAAGGAAAAAAGTTATCTAAAACTGTTTTGTTACACTATTTCATTCATGCTTAACATAGGCTATCGTTATTTGCGCTGTAATACAAGTCCAAAAAAAGTATGAACATTTAAGACACAACATACTTTTGTATAATTTACGCACATAGTAAAGATAGTCGACTAAGTACTTACGTACGGCATATATGTACGTACGAACAAACGTATGTACTTACAATACGCACGATTTTTAAACTTTAAAGAACATCGTTGTATGAAAATAAGATTTTAAATAAAATAGCATATCTTGATCCAATTGCTTCCATGAACGAAGAGATTGAATTTGGATTAAATTTTAAACTTGCTGAAAGCGGCAATACGGACAAACAAGTTAATCTCGGATGGTGCTATGAAAAAGGCATAGGTACAGTTAAGGATGAAAAAAAGGCGTTTGAGTGGTATTTGAAATCTGCTGAAGGTGGCAATTCGAATGGACAAAATTATCTTGGATGGTGTTATAAAAATGGCATAGGCACAGATAAGAATGAAAAAAAAGGCTTTTGAGTGGTATTTAAAATCAGCTGAAGGAGGCAATTCGTATGGACAAGATGATCTTGGATTCTGCTATCAAAAAGGTATAGGTACGGATAAAGACGAAAAAAAGGCATTTGAGTGGCATTTAAAATCTGCTGAAGGTGGCAATTCGAATGGACAATTTAACCTTGGAGGCTGCTATAGAAATGGCATAGGCACAAATAAGGATGAAAAAAAGGCGTTTGAGTGGTCTTTAAAATCCGCTGAAGGTGGCAATTCGAATGGACAATGTAATCTTGGAAACTGTTATTTCTATGGCATAGGCACAACCAAGGATGAAAATAAGGCATTTGAATGGTATTTGAAATCTGCTGAAGGTGGCAATTCGAATGGACAAGATGCTCTTGGATGGTGTTATAAAAATGGAATAGGCACAACCAAGGATGAAAAAAAGGCATTTGAATGGTATTTGAAATCTGCTGAAGGTGGTAATTCGGAAGGACAATATAAACTTGGATTGCTCTATCAAAATGGCATAGGCACATATAAGGATGAAAAAAAAGCGTTTGAGTGGCATTTAAAATCTGCTGAAGGTGGTAATTCGATTGGACAATGTAATCTTGGGGTCTGCTATCAATTAGGTATAGGAACAGACAAAGATAAAAAAAAGGCATTTGGGTTGTATTTAAAATCTGCTGAAAATGGTTATTCCTATGGGCAATTAAATCTGGCAATGTGCTATATGAATGGTATAGGCACTAAAAAGGATAAAAAAAAGGCATTTGAGTAGCATTTAAAATCTGCTGAAGGTGGTAATTCGATTGGACAATGTAATCTTGGGGTCTGCTATCAATTAGGTATAGGAACAGACAAAGATAAAAAAAAGGCATTTGGGTTGTATTTAAAATCTGCTGAAAATGATTATTCCTATGGGCAATTAAATCTGGCAATGTGCTATATGAATGGTATAGGCACTAAAAAGGATAAAAAAAAAGGCATTTGAGTGGCTTTTAAAATCTGCTGAAGGTGGTAACCCCGATGGACAACAATATCTTGGATTATGTTATCGAAACGGTGTTGGAATATCACCTAATATAGAAAAAGCTATTGAATGGCTGCAAAAAGCAAAAAATAATAATTATCAAGAAGTAATTAGTTATAAAAATCTTGATATTGATGATTCTCTAAAAATATTATTATCAGAAAATAATTTAATATCTTGGATTCCATTTAAAAATTTAAATTTTATAAAGGAAATTGGAAAAGGCGGGTTTGCAACTGTTTATTATGCTATATGGGAATACACAACTACAAGCTATACTGTTATTAAATCTGTTGCACTTAAATTATTTCATGGAACAAACAATAGCTGTCAGGAACTTATAAAAGAGGTGAACATTTGTTATTTTAATGCTTAAATAAAGTTTAAATTTTGACTAGATTTTTAATTAATAAATAATATTTTTAAAGCTAAATGCATATTCTAGAATTGGATCTAAAAATCCAATATTTTTACAATGCCACGGAATATCAAGGGATGAATATACAGGAAGATATATCCTAGTATTGCAACATGCGTTAATGGGATCTTTACGTAAGAATCTTTGTGCGATTGCACAAATGAGATGGGAGAAAAAATTGGAATTGATATCATGTATTGCACTTGATCTTCAGTTAATTCATTTACATAATATTATTCATCGAGATTTACACAGTGGAAACATATTTCAAAATGATTTACATAATGCATATATTGGAGATTTGGGATTTGCAATAGCAATAAACAGAACATTAGAAAAGGAATATAATGAAATTTATGGTGCTTTACCATATATTGCACCTGAAATTTTGCAAAGAAAACCATTTACTAAAGCATCAGATATTTATTCTTTTGGGATAATTATGTGGGAAATTTCTTCAGGTGATATTGCATTTTCGAAATATGAAGGTAATGAAGAAAGTTTATTTATAGAAGTTTGCAATGGGTTAAGACCAAATATTCTTAAAGGTACAGCAACATGTTATGCAGAGCTTTTAAAAAATGTTGGGATAAGGATCCGGATAAACGTCCATCAGCTTTAGAAATTTATGAAACCATTAAAAATTGGAAAAATAACTCTGAAATTTTATCAGAATTTATAAAGTCTGATAATGAAATGGTAATAGAAAATAATCAATCTGACGTTATTATCGATAATAATTCAGTTTATAGTAGTAGGCTTATTAGCTTTATCAATCAAAAACTAAATAATTGTGTTATCTCAGATATCTCAGATAATAATATTGATATTGAAAAGGTAAAAATGGAATGGATGCTGAAAAAGTAAAAATGGAAATTGATACTATAAAAATAGAAATTGATGTTGATGCCGAAAACGTAATAGTAGATGGTGATAAATATATAAAAGTGAATAATAGTAAAAAAAGAAAATTTTCTTAGTATATGTAATGTATTGCATATAGGTAATTTGTAACATGTAAATTAAGATACCCTTAAATATTAGGAGATGTAATAATACAAATTTTCGCTAAGAGTTTTTTAATTAGATCCCAAAAGGCATTTGATAATTATATAGTATGATGCATACATAATTGCTAGGAATATCGTGCGATAGAATTGTTATGCTGTGCCCAGATTATGTTTTGACTATTTGGCATATCGAATTTCTCTTTAAAAATATCAAAATTCTTACATTGTTTTTTTTATGTTTAAATATTAAAAAAGGATACAAAATAATATAAATTCACGTGTACTACAAAAGTTATAAACTAGTTATATAAAATGAATTATAATTCTAACCCCAACAAGCCTTTTTTCAAAATAAAATAACTTATAAACTTTATATTGTTAGGTAAGTTTACATCTTAATAAAAAAAAAAAAAAGAAAAAAATTATTGGATAATTAGAACCTACATTTTGATTTTCTGAATATTAAATTAAAAGTTAAAAATATTTGTTATTGTGAAACTTTGTCGTTATATGTATATTAAATTACATGTTCTAGCAAATTATATTAAATCACAATCAATTTATCTAGCGATGGGAATTTCCAATTTTTAATTGTTAATAGGGACGATAGAATGATGTAATTAGCGATTAATCATATTTTCCATTGATTTTTATATCTCTAATATAAAAATGATTTTGTAGCAATAAAAAATTAACTGATAAAGTTCCTGTATAAATACAGTATATCAGTGACAGAATCTCCCACTACAGATTTTAATTGATGTGATGTGATCAATGTTTTTATAAAAAATCTGCAATTTGAAATAAACCATTGATTGAATCATTTTACGAAGATTTATATCATATTGGATAATCATTTATTTAATTGTTTAAAAATTATTGTTAAATTATTAATTAGTTTTAATTTTTAATCATTAAAAATTCACAATTAATAACTAGAAATTCCTATTATTATATGTATTGGTAATGGCTTAAAATTCTGTATGTAAATGATTTGATCCAACATTATTATTGTTATACAAGCATGGCCATTATCTACAACTGCAATCTCTAGAAAATTAGTTATGGCATATCTTCATAAAGTACAACTAATAAAGTAAGGCAATCAATAGCTACTATTTTCACATAATAAACTTGCTCTTATTAAACATCACTATTGATACATGTTAAATTTCAATCAATAGAATTAAATTACAGAAATAATGTCATGCCATTTTTGAATACTGATATATTATCAGATTTTGCAAAAAATTCTTTATAATTTTTTATTTAGAGACTAAGTAAATCAAAGACAAAGTAAATTAGAGACAAATTAAATTGGAGATTAATAAATATATAGTAGTAATAGAATATACTATTTGTTTTATTGTTTATAGGTATTGTTTTATAGTATCACCGATGCAAAATACTGATACATATTTACATATGTATGTACAGTATGTACACAGATTTATAGGAATTTCTAGAATTTCTTATGGACTATAGACATTTCGTACTGTATGTAGTGATGCAAACGGCTCGGTTTGGCTCAGCTCGCGGCTTGCATTGACCAAGCCGAGCTGATCTTTGGCTCCAAAGGCTAGAGCCAAGCCGTTTGTAAGCTGATTAACCTCGAGCTGAGCCGAGCCGCTACTCTACAAAGAAAATATCCAATCAGACATGAACACGAATTCTAATGTGCTATTTCGTGTAAAAAGTTTAAAGTCATAAACTTCTGGTAATCTACCTTCAACTAATACTCGTCGCCGATCATAATGAAATTGAAATGTGGGTCTCTATTTAACCCTCTAAAACCCACTTATACTTGTTTAATATAAACTCTACTCTAAAACTAACCTCTAACCATAACCTCTAAAAAATGCGCTTCAAAAATTTTTATTTTTCGGTGGTTTGTCAATTTTTTTATACTATACATATTTCATTTTAATCCGTCACAATACTTATTATAACTCAAACTAACTCTAACTTGAAATCGGCTAAACTTAAATCAATAGAACTATGATAAAATTCAAATACTGAGATAAGTTTATTTTTAAATCTATCAAAAAAAAAGGTTTTTTTTTTTTACATTTTTTACTAATGAAGGTACCTTTTTTTTTTTTTTTTTAAACACACGACAGGTCGGACAAGAAATTAGAATTTTAACAAATTTATTTTTACATATGTATGTATAATTTTTAACTATCCTCTACGAAACTTAATATTGTGCTCCAACCAAGAGTTAATACACATAAGAGCTTGTACACTCTTCTCAGATAGACGTGTACGTTTAGCCCGAACTGTATCACCAGCTTTGGAGAAAACTTGTTCGGAGGGTACTGAAGTAGACTGGATGGCTAAATAATCTTTAGCTATTTGAGATAGATTAGGAAAACGTGTACGATTAAGTTTCCACCAGTTCAAAGGATCAATGTTCATAGGTAAAACGGCCTCAGATAAGTACTGGCTAAATTCATCCGTCCTATTACCGAGTTCATTTTTTTTTCGTTTTTTCTGAGCAATTTGTTCTGTATATGTTAAATTCAACGTTTCTAAATTAGTAGACGAATTATTTAAAGTAAGTGCAGAATATTGTGTTCTAAAGATATTATTAAAAATAGCAATATTTGCTTCAGTATTCATATCATCGGGCATTAGCTCTAGTTTAATTCGGGGATCGAGGATAGCCGCCATAAAGGCTGTCTTATTATAGATCTCATTTGAATACTTTTGAATTTTATCTGACATTTGGGTTGCAGCTGTTTTTAGAAATTCCGGACTTGTTGAATTCTGAATATGAGATGAAATAGTATCAACAATGCTATCAATTAGTAGAATTGAAATGCCTAGAGTCGTATACGTGCTGCCAGAAAGAACATTAGTAGTCTCGTAAAATGGCTTAAGAAATTGTGTTACGGTTTGAAGATCTGATTCTTCTTGTGGTGTAAGTTTATATTTATTTAGATTTTTGTTGCGTCTAATAAGTGCTGCAATTGTTGTAGGCATAGTTACGTAGACCGAAAGCATCAAATATGTGCTATTCCACCGTGTTGAAACATCCTGTGGAATTTTACGAGTTGCCTCGCCTTCTCCAACTGATTGCCCAAGCTCTTTTAAGTCCTGAGTCAGCGATGATGAAGAGGAAATAGTCTTGACCAAGTTGCGCACCTTTTCGATTGATGATTTAATAGGTAACAAACCACTCGTAACGATGAGATTTAGTATATGAGCTGAACAGCGACGAGATTGAAAGTGAAAAAGCTGATTGTGTAAAACAAGATTACTTTTTAACAATTGCATTGCCAAGATCATATTAGAACCACCGTCAGTAGTAGCACAAAGAATTTTATCAGTAATTTTAAAAGCTACAAAAACGGAACGCAAATGTGTATCAATCTCTTCACCAGTATGGGGATGAGGAAGCATGCAGATATCGAGTAAGATTTTTCGGAGGTTCCACTCATTATCTATCCAATGTGCTGTTATGCAAAGAAAGGGCACATTAGCACGAGAGGTCCAAATATCTAACGTAACAGAGATTTTACTAGGAGCTTGTTCCAAAAGAGTTTTAACATCCTTTTGCATTACGACGAAGGCACTTTGAATAATAGACTTTATAGTCTCGCGAGAAGGTAAGTCAACATTAGCATTAAGATATTGAAGCATAGTGGCAAATGATCTGCTTGAAATGATAGAAAAAGGTAACGTGTCTGAAACAATCCATTCGGCAATTAACATATGAAGTTTAGTTTTTTGAGCTGGTGTTAAACTTTGGCTTGAAATTGTCATTTCAGGTGTAAAAGTAAGAAGCTGTTGACCTGATGCTGGCTTAGTCGTATTCCAGCCTGGGTGCTGAGAGTCAAGGTGTTTACGTAAGGTACCAGTTGCCGTATTTATACTGAACTTATTCTTACAAAAGCTGCAAAGTACTGACATATTGTCAATAGTCCTTTGTGAAAAATATGGTGAAACAGGAGATCTAGATTTGGCTTTTTTTGTAGGAGTAACAGGAGTAAAAGGAGATACAATATTTCTATCACTCGCAGTAGCGGTGCTTGTGGCCATATTGTCATTGTCATCAGAAACTTGCAAAACGTCTTGAGAATCAGAAGCAGAAGTACTACGAACTTCAGCTTCATAAAGATCATCAGTGTCGATATCCATTGCAACAATTGTGAGTATAAAATTTTTATATCAAATATGAAATTGGGCAAGTAAATTTTTTTCAAATATGAAATATGAAATTGGGCAAGTAAATTTTCAAGCTCTTTTATATTTACAAATAGTAAGTCGAACAAAATCTATGCTGAGAAATTTCGGTGCTTAGAATTGGATCTTGAGGCTATGCGTGAGATTTTGTTTTACTTTTTTTTTATTTTTTTTGAAAAAATATCTAATTTTTTTTATTACTTGTTCTCGTGTAAATTGTGTTATTGATATAAAAATGGATCGGCTAACAACTTCTCAAGCCGATCGAAATGGCTTGGCTCCAAAGCCATGGTTAAAGCTTCAAAGCCTTAGTAGAGTTTCAAAACCATGGTTAAACTGGCTTAATTGTCAGCTTATCATTCTATTTTTGAATTCGATACCCAAACTGCTGGTATATTTTAGATAACTTTGTTGATATTGCGCGAATGGTTCAAAAAAAAAAAAAAAAAAAAGAAAGTGCATATCATATTATGTGACAACAGGTTAATAATAGGATGATCATGAATATAAGAGGATGATCGTGAATATGAGATGCCATGTTATGTAAAGTTAAATGCCGATGGATTTTCAGCAAACTAGCTAGATGTATCTGATTTTATGAAATATTTGTTAAGTAGAATTTCCAGTATTTTTTTTTTATAATGAAATAAAACTGTAATTCAATATGCAAATGGTTATTATTTATATGTTTTAAAAGTAATTGTGCAAAATAGTGATGGACGATTATTTAACGATAAGATTAATGTAAGATTAATATTACTTGAGAATAAATAAGAAATATTAAAGTAATCATATTTGCGTCAGTGATAAGTAATTTGATTTAAAATAAGTATTTTTAATCAGATGCAATAATTACATATTTAATCACTATAATTTTTATTTAACGAACTTGTTTTAATATAAATTATATTATCGCATATAAATATCGAAAGCTTTAATTCTGTTATCGTTATTATTATTTATTTAAATAGTATTCAATAATATTAAATAATCGTATATAATCACAGCGAGCGTTTACTATTGGATAATAGTCATGTGGTGTGAATCTATCGGCTCACGGCTCCATATTCGGCTTCAAGGTCTAGAGCCGAGCCATTTCTGGAGCCGATGCTTTATTAGTAGACCTAGAGCTGAGCCGTTAATCGGCTCGGCTTAGCCGTTCGGCTCACGGCTCGGCTCAAGCCGTTTGCATCACTAACTGTATGTTATCTCAAGATGTACTGTATTGTACTCATGTTTAGCTATATCATATAGAATATATATATTTCGTACTGTACAGAAGATAATTTAGAAATATATATAAAGATAATTTCATAATCATATAAATTTAAAATTATAAATACAGTACATCATTTATAGTAATGCAATAAACGATCAGAGCCTTTGGTACTGGATTGTATAGAATATAAAGAACGTACGAATGCATGTATGTATATAAATACCAAATTTGCTAGCCACCAATTGGGGCATTGTCCCATGCCTCATCTTTGACACGCCTGATGCAATAAAATAGTCGACTCTCTTTATATCGAATCTTTTTATAAAGGACCCACTTTATAATGAACTTTTTTTAACAAATTTATTATAGAGTTTGGTATAGGAACATAGTGAATTACTTCTTTAAAAAACTTTTAAAAATTTTTACTATATAAGAGCTGTCAATTCATTATAGAAAGTTAACTGCGCACGGTTTTTTCTTTTTATTCACTATAGATAGTATTTCAACAAAAAATAAGGTAGTCTCATACATGAAAATATAAGAAAAACAATTACAACTCACTTACACTATAATGAAGTCCTCAGGTTGAGCAACTAAATTCTCATTATAACTTATATCAAGAGAATACTAAAAATACAAAATATGATTGAAATTTAATAATTCTGTAATTCAAACTCTTTATTATATCAAGAGTTTACTAATAGATATATTTTAACAGATTTATTCATTCTGTTATTTAACTCGTGAGTAAATTTTTAGAACTTTACAATATTTTTTTTTATTTTTAAAAGCGAAGTCTTGCCTCAGTTTCTTTATTAAGTAAATATATTGGTACATTTATAGGCTATGCTATACTATGTGCTATATACTTCTATCTAAAAACTGAATCTTGGGCTGCTTTACCCACGATCCATACTTTGCTATGTAGGGTCAAATCCCTGCCTAGTCTACGATTGTATTGATGAAGTTTAGTGAAATGCTATATCTCGTAAAGAGATGCTGCCATTTTTTAAGTTTTATTTGTATGTTACGTTTATACATTTGCTCACAGTGAGACTCCGCTATGGCCATGGAGGCTGTTCTGGCATTGTGTACATTGCTTCCGGCCTGGGGCTCTTGCCCAGGTGCTTCTGGTCGGCTCTGGCACCGGGTACCCAGATTTCCTCGTATATTCTTTGTGCGATTTTATATAAGAATAGAACCATTAGATTTTGGTTTGATTTTGAGGGGGCACCTTCACTGCTTTATTTATCTCCTGGGTTATGGCTGCTGGTAGTATGCCAAGCGTTACTCTGCTTGCCCCTGACTGTTGGCTTGTGATGCATATGTGGTATGTGATCGCTGTTACCATATAGTGTACTCCAGATACCGAATGGGCTTTGTATTTTATAAGTTTTTTGTGAAATGTTTCTGATATAATCTTTCGTATACTGATATCATTCTTGCTGCATGTAAGAAGCTGGTAATTACTTTCAGAAGCACTCTGGCATTGCCAACATAGCAGTGTTTGGTATTTCTTTGGGTTCCTCTTATATAAAACCTCTATTGTGGAGAGTTTTTCCATTAGTAGTTTGAGTTTGAAGGCCTTTAGTCTGTCATATTTGGGGTTGGTAGGACCCCGAAATATATATAGATAGGTCAGGTATGAGTTTGCTTATTTTTGAGGTTTTTATGCAGATCTTTTCTATTTATAATAATTTTTTTGCTTATTTTTGAAGTTTTTTCTACAGATCTTACCTTTTTTAGTAACCCTATAATTAACCTGACCTATCTATATATATTTCGGGTCCTGGGTTGGTCTCCTGGGTCGTCGGCGAGCACCGAAAGTTTATGTAGTTTAGAAGGCTTCCTAGTTTGCATTTTTGCGCTTTGGATCCCAGCATAGTAGGCATATTTGTGATTGCCATTGAGGAATGTGAGTGCATTTTGGATGTGCCAGCAAAACCTGCGCATATTGTACTCAATTGGTGTCTGCATCCAGGTAGGTTGTAGGATGTCCTGGCGTAAATTCATGTGTTGAATCTCCGTCTTGATAAAGGGTGTCACTCCGAGGGCTGACATTTTTAGTTGCGAGTCATGCTCAAAGTCAAACGTTAGGTCCTTTTGGTCTATGAGTGTTTGCCATGTCAGCCAGCTGGGTCCGTGTGTCTTGTTGTACAACGTGTGCAGTGTGTGTGCTGGGGCCTCATAAACCGTCCAGACCAGGTTTGCAAAATGTTTATTTTTGTAATGACTTTTCCTTTGCCTTCTTCAGAAGTATCAAGGCTATATGTATCAGGGCTGTTATGAGTTTTCTAGTTGCTGTCGGCCAGTTGGGTGTTGATACGTGGATCTGATAGTTTAGCATAGGGATGCGACACATGATGACTTTCTCTAGTGTTTCCTCAATCTTTCGCTGTTGAGGTACTAAATAGAAGGTAGCCAGCTGCTGTTTTCTTAGCTTTCTTTGGACCTCCTCCAGTATATTTATAGCTTCTTTTCCTTAATCAGTGTGTTTATATAGTTTATTTTTGAGCTAGCATACAGTTGTATTTTAATTTTCAGTTTGCCACCTCCATCTGCATGAGGTCTACAACACTTGCTTGTATTCTTTTTTTTACTGTCTATAGTGACTACCGCAAGATTGTTTGTGTGGATCCTCCTCCTGCATTTCTTTTTCCCAGCAACAAGTTGTTTTGGTAACAGCCTGTGCAAGGGTGGCGTTGAAGTGTTACTCTATCTATTGTCCAGTAGTTCATTGTGGCATGTTTGTCCTTTATTAAAGAAATTTGGTCTATGAATTTAGTGTTATTAGATCTTTCTATGGCCCATTCGGCTTTCTGTAGTAGTGTATTTTTGTATGTAAAGGGGTTTGGTGCTATGAGGCTATCTCTAAGAGTGGTCCGGAGCAGCTAGCAAATTGTTTCTGTCATCAGTTGGTACCATTTGGGTTCCCTCCCTTGTGGTATATATTTGGTATTGTGCGGTAGCTAAAACCAGGTTAAAGTATCATCATTCTTGTATGTAGTATACTGCTTGATGTACTGTAAGTTGAGTCTGTTCAGTTTGCTTTTGATATAGTTTGGCCTGGGTAGCTCTTTAACAATCATGTCTATTGGAGTCCTGGGTCAGCCAGCGGAATTGGCCACCTGCTTTGATTATTGTTAAAGGATAGGTAGAGCTATGCAAGATTGATTAACATCTTTGCTTGTGGCATGCTATTTTCTACCTGAGTAAGTATGAAACTTCCCTCCAATACTGACTTGTTGGTTTGTGCAGCATTTTGAATTTGCTGTAGGCATATTTTGATTGATGATTTGTGAAAATTTTTGTGATTTATCTGTCGTTGCAGCACCGCTACATGCTGTTGAGCTTGGATATCAGATATTGTTCACACACTGTATATTTGATGATGCAGTAGCATTGATGTAGATACTGTTTGGGCCATTCTAGCTTTATGCTTGACAACTGCAACGTACTGGCTCGTGATTTTTCACTTATTGTTACTGAAAGTACTATGTTCTGGACCCGGTAGGCCACTCTTGCTAGGATTACTATGTTGATTATGTATGTCGCTTGTTTGGCCATGAGTTTGGCATGTCAGACCCTTCATATAGCATTGCATGACTCTTCCCTGATTGATTTGATCGTGAAAGCTTGGTTTTTTGTTAATGAGTACCAGCAGCCCAAGAACCTGAAGTCTCCCGATTGCTGTATTGCTGATATGTATTCTTCTCTGAATTCTATCTGCGAGTTCTGTATTTGTGTGTAAAGAGTTGCGAATACCGACTTGTTTGGGTTTATTTTGATGTTGGTTAGCGTAAAGAATGAGATGGCTATTTTGAGTTTGTCTTGAAGGTCGGCTTGTGATCGAGCAATCCAAATTGTATCATCCATGTATACCAGGGCAGGTGTATCTAATTGCAAATCTTTTTTTCATTAAGTTGCTTATAAGTTGTATGCATCTGGTAGCTTTGAATTTGCTGATAGATACGTGTCAGTAAGGGGTCATAGTATATGCGCTATAATAGTGAGGTGATGGTTTCCCCCTGATCAATACTGTCATGTACAGGGTATATTCCTGTGTTGCCTAAAAGCGTAATAACAGAGTTGTTACGGTTAGTAAAGATTTCTGTGATGAGGTATACTAAGTTGGTAGGGACTTTAATGCGAAGTAGGGCCTTAGTGAGTAAAGAAATATAAACAGAGTTGTATGCCTTTGACATATTCCGACTTAGAAGCCAAAGCTCTTTGTTAGATACATGCACGTATTCTATTATGTGCATAATGGTTGTTATTGGGATTTTAGTTGAGATAGTGCTTGTATTCGAATGTACTATATTTATGAATATATTTGAATATATGAAGATTTATGAATATTCGAATATAAATTATAAATATTCGAATATTTGTAAATATTCATAATATTTATGAATATTCATAATATTTATGAATATTCAAAATATTTATAAATATTCATAATATTTATGAATATTCATAATATTTATGAATATTTATAATATTTATGAATATTTATAATATTTATGAATATTCATAAGCATTTAATAATTTATTGCAATGGCGATGTATCGCCACCCCTGATAGACCAATTAGAATGCAGGATCAGGTGTAACGTGAAATCGAAGCAATTACGATTTTTTTCAAAAATCGGCTATAGCACGAAATTTTGCCTATAAATTCATCTCTCGTGCTCTAACAAAAAAAATTCCTCTCGAATTTTGGGTTAGAACCTCTTTCCTAAATCGTCCTACTCTAACCCTAACACTATTCTCACCCTAATCCTAAACTAACGAATTAATTTATTGTTTTGATTTCACATTACACCAGATCTTATAGCGTGCGATATATTGCATAGGCAAAAAAATAAAACATTCTATTCATAATATTTATGAATATTTATAATATTTATGAATATTCATAATATTTATGAATATTTATTATATTAATGAATATTCATAATATTGAATATATTCATATATATAATATTTATGAATATATTTATAATTTTTATATATAAATATGCATATTGGTTACACAAAAGTTCATTGCACTATTTGTATAAAAATAATTTTAGATTACACGCTACTAATGTTGTATAACGTTACACAAGCCATATTTTGGTAACTTGGTTTTAAATCTAAGTAGTATAGCAGGTTTTGAATATTTATAAATATTCATAATATTTATGAATATTTATTTTTTTTATTTTTTTTTTTTTAAGATGAGGTCGTGCCTCGAAGACTTTATTGAGTATATGTCTGTATATATTATATGATACAATGTTATACTATTTAAGTACTACAGACTCAGACATTCTTGACTATTTGTGACCTAAACCTACCAGAGCTTCTATACCCCATTTTCTGCATGACCTGGATTTTTGGACTACTCTCTATTTTGTCATTCAGCTAATCACTATATTCTCTGATTCTCTCATATTGCTGATCCTATACTTCCAAGTAGGTGCGAGGGCCTTGCCCAGACGATCGTAACCTCACGGCTACTTCCTAAACTTTGGTGTCCCGAGATTACCCACTAGTAGTACCTGTAGTGCTACCGCCACCAGGTTCGTATCTCAAGCCATCTCTTAAATGCTGCTGTAACCTAGCCCGTATCTCAAGCCACTACCTTCCTCCAATAGTGGGGGCAGAGCCTTGCTGTACCCAATACTCTCAGTAATCTATCGTATATTACTGCAAATATGATATTTATGAATATTTAAATATTTATGAATATTTATAAATATTTATGAATATTCATAAAGGATAAATATATGCAACGCACCCTGCGATATGCTAATTTATCGCACACAATATGGTAAACATAATTTGTAGATCTGTGTAACAAATTTTCTATATAACAAAAATTTAAATTAATATAAGGTTAGGGTAAGGGTAAGAGTAAGAGTTAGTGTTAGAAGTTAGAGTAGATAATAGTATATACCAAAATTTTTGCAAGGGATTTTTTTTGTTAGAGCGTGAAAGGTGGTTAAGTAGATAAAATTTTTGATATTACAAATTTTAGAAAAATTTCTTTATTTTGTTACACAAAGAAAATTTTCACATCATACCTGATCTTCAAATTTAATTGGTAGATCATTGGGGTGTGATATACAAGCATATCGCAGTGTGCGATGCCTAATTAAGTCCATTCATAAATATGTATTTATGAATATTCATAAATATTTATGAATATTCATAAATATTTATGAATATTCATAAATATTTATAAATATTTTATAGTTATTGTATAGGTGATTTTCAATATCGTGAATATTTTTCTAATCACATGCTAGATGTAAGATTTGATTGGCCAAGAATCAGCCAATCAAATGTTATATCTAGCATGGACATTCATATCATAAGAAACTATACAATAATTATAAATATTTATGAATATTCATAAATATTTATGAATATTCATAATGTTTTGAATATTCATAAATATTTATGAATATTCAAAATATTTATAAATATTCATAATAATTATGAATTTTCATATTATTTATAATTATATAATTTGTATAACATAAATATGCTATTGTTGGTTACACAAAGCTCATTGCACTGTTTTTACAAAAATAATTTTAGATTACACACTACTAATATTGTGTAATATTACACAAGTCCTATTTTGGTAACTTAGTTTTAAATCTAAAGTAGGTTTAGCAGGTTTTGAATATTTATAAATATTTATAATATTTATGAAAGCATAGGAGACATTCTCAAATTTCGGAAAAGCACAGGTTGATCATGAGATAGCAGGCCAATCAGCAGCTTGGCACATGAAATAAATTATTATTGAACTAAACATGAAAATCAGTAATTGAATATTCACAGAATATTCGCGAAAGCTAGTATCGAGTATATGAAATACACTAAACGCTAAGTACTATTAATCTTTTTTATTGGTTTTTTTTCTTATTTAGCACTAACTTTTTTTTCCTTTCTTTATAAAGCTAGTTTTTACCAGAACAACAAAAATGCAATCGGCATTATTTTAAAATTGACAAGATTCATTAGGCGACTTGCAAGGAACTTATAATAAGTATTTTTTTTATTTTTTTTTGAGTTTTATTTTTCTTTCGGTTGTATTAATTTTTTTTAGACTTTTTAGTGAACAAGGCTGCATTATCTAGTGATCAAAACCTGCGATCAAGACTTGCATTCAAAAGACCTGTAGCGATCAAGCGACCTTTCCCATATGCCTCGACATTTGATATAAAATCACGGAAACTAATAGTAAAGGTCTGCCAGAAAAAGAACTAAAGGTTTGTGGAGATTGTCAGCAAGTTTGTTGAAAAGAACCTTGCTGTAGAGCAGGTCGTAGTTGAAGTGCGATCAGACGTTAGAGGAGTATCCAACTAGTTTAGAGACAAAAAATCACAATGGAACAAATTGAATGCCCCGACGTGTTAATCAACTCCTTACCATGTAGGTTGTTTAATTATAAATTTCTTTATGTGTTTTTATAACTACAAATCGTAAGACTTGCTCTTTTCTCAAGATATTGATCAAGAGATAAACCAGGCCTGCCGAATAATTGATCGTAGAGGACTCAATTAATTGATTAGTGGCGCATTGGTATGTTAATCACTTGGATTTTAAGTGCGGTTAAACGTTAATTATATTTATTTCAATCCATCAAAGAATTTTTTTCCTTTAACAAATAAAGTTGAAGTGACAGTAGCCGAAACCAGGCCTACCGAATAATTGATCGTAGAGGACTCAATTAATTGATTGGTGGCGCATTGGTTATATGAATCGCTTGAATTTTAAGTGCGGTTAAATGTTAATTATATTTATTTCGATCCATTAAAGATTTTTTTTTTCCTTTAACGAATAAAAAGTTTTTTTTAAAATTAAACATTCTTGTTTTCTTTTTATGAATTAATATAATTATGTAAAACGCAATATATTTGTAGTACTGCATAATAAAATTTATTAATGTAACAATATGCAACAATAGGTTAATATAAAAATTATTTATGTTAAACCCGTCGTTTAATGACGGGTCTAGTATCTAATTTTTGCTATGATTGTAAAATGGCAATTTATTGTAGTAATTTATTTGGATATGATCAATGAAGACCTTTTTTAGCGTTAGGTTACAATTACATTAAAATATATATGTACTTAGAACATTTTAAATTCGAAACACATATAACAATTTATTAATTGATCACAATTATTTTTGTATAACAATTATAATTAACAGTAATTGCAATTAATTTTTCGGTACCCCCGATTTACATTAAAGTTTACTTTTTTACTTGGATAGATTTGTAAATAATAAAAAAATAACTTATGCATGAATATAGCAATTAGTGTATTGTTAAATTTTTTTAATTTGAATTATTAGCTGGATTTGTTATACATATAATTTAATAAAATCATTATTACCGGTAACAAACTGAAATTGGTTTTAAAGACTGAATTTATTTGTTATGAAATTGTGAAGTTGTTTGTTATTGTAAGATTATGAACCAATTAGCAAATTATTAGTTATGTAATAATTATTATATAATGTAAAAATTATTTGTTATACATACAATAATAAAATTATTATATAATAAAAGATTTATTGTATAATAAGTTAAAAATAAACATTATTGTATAATGAATTTAAAATAAATATATAAATATATAATTTTATAAAAAAATTTTACAAATTTTAATAATTTTTTAATACATACTGTATTTACAAATTTTTAATTACAAAATTTTTAAACCAAAATTTGAAAATGTCTCAAAATAATATTCAACAAAATTGTTCAGTTTGTTTAAAAATCATTATTACACTTAGTAGAGGTGTTACAAATAATCTTAAATTTAAAATTGATAATTGCCCTGATAAAAGATATTATAAAAATCTTAGAGTTGAAGTTGATAAATTATGCTATGAGTGTTATATGAAAATTGTAGATTCTTATCGACGTAAAATGTCTACAATAAATAGAAATATTGAATTGGATAATTTAATAGAACCAGATTTAATAGAAGATGATAATTTAGCTGAAAATAATACTTTAACAAATTTAATAGAAATTAATAATTTAATTGAAATTAGTGAACCTAATATTACAACAAATTTAATAGAAACTGATAATCTAATTGAAACTAGTGAATCTAATATTTTACCAAATTTAATGGAAATTGATAATTTAATTGAATCTACAACTTTTACAAATTTAACAGAAACCAATAATTTAGTAAATCTAATAGAATTAATTGAAACACAAAAAAATGAATTAATTGAAAATAATTTAATTGAAATTAATCAACAATTTACAAATATTAATATTAATATAAGTAATAATAATATAATTTCAATGGATAAAGAAAATTTTAATCAATTAATTAAATTAATTATTCAAAAAGATTTAGAAATAAAAACTTTAACTGAGCAAATCAATAAAAATAATTTAGGTAATTATTATATTTTAATTATTATCTTTTAATTTGTAATTTAATTATAATTATTTTAAATATTAATTTATATTTTTTTAAAGTTCAAAAGTATTCATTTTCTCAACAAATGGAATTATTAACAACTGTTTTATTAAAATATCAAAAAGATAATGCTAAATATATATTGGATCCTGAACAATTCCAACAAATGGTTGAATCAAATGAGCCAAAGTTAAAAGGATTTTTTAATGAAATGATTAATGCATTAATTCCAAAAAAAAGACTTGAAAAAAATAAAGAAAAAGCAAAAAAACAAGTAGTTGGATATTGCTATCTTTTAGTTGGAATAAGGAACAAGTTTGCCAATAATTTTAAATTAGATTTAGGACTTTATTTACAATCATCAGGAATGACTAATTCAGGAATTAATACATTATCAAATGCTGGTCTTAGTGTTCATACAAAGACCATTAAAAGATATAAAAAAGATATTGCAAAAGCTCATCCAATAAAACTTAATGAATATTTTAGTTTAAATGTAAGTTATTTTAATTTTTTTAATTTTAAATTTTAGAAATATATTAATTAAAATTATAATTTTATTTAGCCAAATATTTTTTATTGTTTTAATATTGATGATTTTCATGATATTCATGGAATTCGTAGACCAGATACAACAACACTTAGTTCTGTAAATCATATGGCAACATGTGTAGCAAAGCCAATTATTGATACATCTGCAGCTTTAGCAATTGTAAATAATAATTGCCCAATTTTTAATCCAGAGAATTTTAGTGAGTTGCTTATTATAGAATATTTATATTCTAGAATTAGTGGTGCTTTTGATATAAGTTATAATTCACAAAAATTTAATTGGATAAATGATCAAATTCATTTTGAAGATCAAAATCAAATTGAATTACTTACAATACATATGTATGATGATGCTATAAGTGAACGTAAAGAAGAAAGATCTATGAAAAATCTTAAAATAATTAATGTGCAAAAACAAAATTTAAAATCATTAGAAGATTATTTAAATGCTTTAAAAATGATTACTTCAATAGAATCATTACAACAATATCTTCAAAATTATACTTTACCAGTAATTGCTGATTGGCCTGGACAATATTTTATTCGAAAAATTTTGACACATTATTATAAAAAAGTTTCTACAAAGACATATAACTCTATTATAATTCCTGAAAATGTTAGTAATTTTATTCCAATTATTGGTCCTCTTCATATTTCTTTAAATTTTCGTGAACAAGTTATTCTTGTTCATTATTTATTTTTTGAAAAATTTTTTCATTATTTATTTGGTGACAAAAAAATATTTGCAAAAAAACCTAAACCTTGGAGAATTAATTTATTACTTGAATTAATTCATAATGGTTGGAAAAAAATATCCCAAAAAATTTTATTAAAATTTGAAAATAATTGTAAAGATATAGAATATAGAATGATAATAGATCTTTTGGATAATTTAGTGCCTGCAACTTTGGACATATATGCAATTCTTTTTAGATCTGGACATTTTAATCAATATTTTGATACTTTATTTCGATTATGGACATTTGCATTACGATGGAAAAGAAAAAATTATAATAAGGCACCATTAGCTTTTATATCAGATTATCTTTATTGGCAACAAATTAATCATCCTTTAGCAAATGTTATATCACGATCTTTAGTTAATTTTAATGATTATTTTGTTGAAAATTTTCATAGTCGATTACGAGCAAATATTAATAATAGCTATACTGCAGATAATATTATTGAACAATCTTATATATTAGATATACATAATAATCAATTATTTAATACTTTTCGTACTGAAAAAGTATATCCATATAAGCAAAATCAATTAGATTATTTGACAAAAAAAAGTAGTTTATTTTTATTAGAACATTTTCAAAAAATTTTTCAAAATATTGGAAAAAGTAAAATAATTCCAACAATTCCAAACAAAGACAGAGAAAAAAATAAATTTTTCATGGCAACATTAAATGAAATTCTTGAACTTAAATGTTTGCCAACTGGTTATCATACAGCACATTTACCATCATTTAATGCTTGTGATTATTGTAATATTCCAATTAAATTTTCAACTGGCAAAACATATATTTGTGGACATTCTTTTCATGATGATTGTTATAATAAATACAATGCTTGTAAACATTGTTTAGAATATTATAAAAAAGGAATTTATAAACAAATTAAATTATTTAAAAAAGGATTAGAAAAAATTGGGGATGACAAAGATATTTTAGATGATGATGATATAAATGATGATGATGATAACAATTTAGATGAAAAAAATAATAATGAAATAAATGAAAATATAGAAAATGAGCTTCAAATAGCTATTGATTTTATTGATCAATGGATATAATTATATGCTATAATAAATTATTATTTATATTTGATTTTTAAATTTTATTTTAATAAATTTTTATATAACTACAAATAATTATAAAAAATATTTCAAGTATTTAATTATATTTAATTAATTAATTTCTTTTTTAACTATAAATTGTTTATAAAACTAATTATAAAACTATATATAATAATATTTATAAATTATTTATAAATTATTAATCAATTATACTAATTTACAAGAATAAATAAATACTCGATATTCCATACACTTTGAATCTTCATACAAAATTTAATAATACATAAACTAACAAAAACTCTGCAGATCATAATGTCGTGTGAAAATCGGGGGATTTTATAGATTTTAAGAATTAAGCTGATTTCCCCACAAGGTTATTGGACGAACTTAGACCTCTGGATTTATTATTATCGAAGACACAGACATTTACTATTAAAGGAATTCGTTAAAAAAATAAGAGAATAAGTAAATAAATTTTTTGTTAAAATTTTGATTCGATCAAATAACGAAAGTACTATTGGAAAGCATAAAGATCTAATAGAACATTAAAATTTTGCAAGGATTTTCTTTTAATTAGAACACGGAAGGACAACAGATTTTAGGATTAGGCTTGTGATTTAGATTGGGTAGTTAGAAATCGTTTTTAATTTAGAAATGTTAGTGTTTTAGAGCTATGTTTGTAAGGATGGGTTGTAAAAATAGAGGGGTTTTGTAAACAACATTTTAAGATATAGCCAACTTTTGAAAATTTTTGATTTTTTTGAAATTTTATGTTAACAGCCGATCTTATAACTTGATTGGTAAACTAAGAGCGGCGTAGTCTAACTGTGGGGGAAATTAGGGAACCCGATTCAAAGAAATATAAACGTAACCAATTGAAAATATAAAGTAAAAGACAATCTGATTCTCAGCTAACATCATTAAAAAAATCACCAGGTCACATATTTTTGCAAAGCGTTATAATCGGCAGTAATCGATTAAAATCATCAGATTTTAATCGATTACAATCAGGTTTCAAAATTTCCCGATGAAGTCGAGACACTATGTGATTTTAGGGGGCCGAATTTCGAAATAACGTCTCTAAGCGTTATTTCGTGCTTATATAGTATAAAGACAAACTTAGGGATTTCTTTTTATTGCTCTAAAATATTTAACATCCTTTTATTGAAAAATACAGTTTATTATTATTTTCGTTTTTCACGACTTAAACATAGTACCTCAACTGATAGGATTATAACAACCTCAGTATTTTTTTTGACCTTACTAGGTATGTTTTCTTACGATTTCAAAATGAAATCAGAGGTAAAACTATTTCTGGCCCATGAAAAAGTAACTTAAATTCGTATTGAAAATGGGTTATTCTAACTGATAGGATTATAAACACCAAGAGTTCATCAATACTTTCAATTTTTATAACTACAGCGAGACATTTTCTTATCCAAAAATCATTTTACTTCTCTTGTGCTGTTAAAGGATTGATTAAGCGAGAGGAAAGTAGTTAGTAAATTGAAAAAAAAACAAACTAAAAAAAAAAAAAAACAAACTAAAAAAAAAAACAAACAAACTAAAAAAAAAACATCTCACAATCAAATGAGCCTGAAGTAAAACGAGTCTGAAGTAAACGTCTTTAAAGTAAATAAGAAAACTCTTCAAATTACTTGCGGATCTAGAAAAAAAAGAATAAGGTAGAATATCACTAAACTTCTACTTTACAGAGTATATGATATTTATTACTCATAATAAACCCAACCTTTACGGCATAATGCAAATGATGCAACTTGATTTCCACGTAGAGACGTTCGTTATGAAGCTATCTATTCAATAAAATATTGCACTATGCTTTGATTTTCATTAGTTTGCTTATACGTAAAGTTTCGGGTTTTTACAGTACTTCGCCATATAAATACTTGTGTAACATAGATCCTAGAAATCATCAGAATCAAATGTCCCCCATGCTATTTATGAATATTTAAATATTTATGAATATTCATAAATATTTATGAATATTCATAATATTTATGAATATTCATAAATATTTATGAATATTCAAAATATTTATGAATATTCATAATAATTATGAATTTTCATATTTATAAATATTTAAAATATTAATGAATATTCATAATATTTATGAATTTTCATAATATTTATGAATATTCAAAATATTTATGAATATTCAAAATATTTGTGAATATTCAAAATATTTATAAATATTCATAATATTTATGAATATTCAAAATATTTATAAATATTCATAATATTTATGAATATTCATAATATTTATGAATATTCAAAATATTTACGAATATTCATAATATTTACGAATATTCATAATATTTACGAGTATTCATAATATTTATGAATATTCATAATATTTATAAATATTCATAATATTTATGAATATTCAAAAATATATTCGAATATATTAATAAATTAATTATGAATATTCGAATATATGTAAGGATTTATGAATATAAGCACTAAGTTGAGGTATTGGGGAGAACTATATTGTTGCTTTCATGAAGAATGGGGTATTTGCAAAGGATTGTATTTAAACATTTCGTAATTATCTTAGTAAAGATTTTTCTGGAGTGCTCGAGCAGTGTTATGGGCCTGGTATCGTCTAGTGATCCTGAGAATCATTGCTTCTTTGATATTGGGTAGATGTTGCTGTTTTTCCATACTTTGAAAATTTTTTTAAGGGTAATGCAAGCATTATAAATGTTTAGTAGCATGCTTAAAGTGTGTTTATTTAGATGTTTTAGCATCTCGTTGGATATAGCTTGGGGTCTGGTAGCCTTTTGTAAGGGTGACTTTTTAATTGTCTGTACAAGTTCCTGCATAGTGATGGGTTCAGATACTTCTTGTACCACTCGGCGTTGATTTCTGGCAGTGGTTTGTATGTCTCCTCCCATTGCGGCCAGTAACTGTTATCTATTGGGTTGTACCTTGCCCAGTTCTTGTAGTATTTTTTAATTTCCTCCTTTATTTCCTTCAGCTCTGTTATAACCATCTCAGCTTATTTGATGTTTTTTAGTATAACAGGGTCTGTGTGTTTTTGTAGCACACTGTTAATCATTTTTGTAGTGTTTTGTGAGAAGTTTGAGTATCGCTTGTTAATATAGTGTTCGATTTTTTGTTTGTGGGCCATGTTGTTCTCAATCTTCCTCGTCTGATGTATCGCTTTTTGGTATTGTTTTAGTGTTGCACAGTATTGGAGTAGGACAGTACGTGTCTCCAGACTGCAGGTGGTTTAGGGATTTGTGTTGATCCCCGCATGTTAATTGCCTTGATTTCCTTTTCTATCGTATCAAAATTCGGCATCTCAGACTCTGCTGTTTGTAATGTTCTAATCAGAGTATTTATTCTCTGGAGCACTGAGTGGAGCTTTGAGGCTTTTCTAGAGAAGGCATAGAAGATCTTTGGGCCGTCTTTAGTTTTTGGAATGTTCTCGTTCGCAGCCTGCTTTATTGCTTGTTTGAGTATATTCCAGAATCTATTTAACTTGTCGCTGAGTCAATTTGTATGTTGGGTTCGCTGTGCCTTAAGAGTGCGCTGGTATTATGTGCGAATTCTTGCCATGTGTCGCTGGTCATTTCTTTGTACAGGTAGATCGACCTTTTCTTTTTAGCTATTCGGTACTGTTTTATATACTTACTGGGATACCATATTGTTGTAATAATTTTGTGGACACTATTGGTAATTAGTTCTGCATTCAATACCCATGGCTTTGAGATCGCAGGGAGTAAGTTCTGTGTGATCCGAATATAGTTGATCTGGCTGCTTGAATGCCCTTGGGACCAGGTATCAGTCTCTATATCAAAATATTGTAGAAGGTTGGTTATGCCTTTCTCTGCCATAGTGCTAAAGACCACAGTGTTTTGAATTTGTTTTTGTGTGTGTCCTCATTAAAGTCCCCAAGAGTTATAATGTCATAATTTGAAGCACTAGTGTAGTTGATCCATTTTGTGATGATCTGTTGGGTCTGGTTGTTGAGTGCAGTATCATTGGTAGGTAAGTATACTGATATGATTCTCAATTTTTGGTTACCAGGAAAGAAAAAATCAATGAAGATGCGGTGCTAGGTAAGGTTTGTATGTTATGTATATATGGATGGAGAGGCTTGTATACGGCAATCGCAGTGCCCCTGCAGGCCTCTTGTTTCTTTGCAGTTATGCAGTTGCTATTGGAGGTGTAAATGTTGTAATAGAAGTTTGCAAGTTGCAAATGGGTGGTTTTAGACTCAGCGAGCTTTGTTTCAGTCATGCTGACAATATAGAAACCTTGGTTGTGGCAAAACTCTAGCCAGGTTTGTAACTTTAGTGTCTTGTTAATACCTTGAACATTGTGTATACTGATTTGTATCTCTGCTAATAAGTTTGTATGGTGGGGTGTGTGTTTAGATGTGGTATTTGGGTGATGTGGTGTTTTCAGGTGGGTTTGATTGCATGACATTATTGCAGATTAAAAATCTCCCAAAATGGTGCAGGGAGCAGCAGAAGGTTAATAATGTGATCAGAAATTTTATTAAAGCTAAAGTGGTCTCTAAGAAGTTTTAAGGTTTGTGTGAATTGGGTGTGCGTTGTGATTGGTAGTTCTATCTCTTGAGTGTCTATTGTGTCCTCCTTCTCTGCAGATAGGATCTGCTTAATCTCATCCACTGTGTCTGGAAGGTAGGTTTATTGTTGCCGTGGGTAGTGTTTGCAGGAGCTTGTTGTTTAGGTAGTATGTCAATCCAGCTGTCCAGGTTTTTGGTGAAATAGTAGTGTTGTCATAAAAGCTGCACAGTGTCCGTGAGCTGTTTAGAGGTTGAAATTGGTATAGTTAGATAGTATTCAGTTATTTGTTGTGGATCAGTTGGTAGGGTGAGCTTGTCTGTAGGGTTAGCAGTCATAATATTGGTGGATAGTGGTAAAGTAAAGTAGTAGGTGGGCCTGATCTCTTCTATGAATTTTTTTGCAGTGCGATCATCCTTGATTGGGAAGGTGAACTGTATTGTTGTTTTAATTTTTCTGGGATCACTTGGTAGTCTAGGTTTCAGCTTAATAAAATCGTTGGGTAAGTATTTGAATCTGTATAACTTTCAAAGTTGCTCAGTAGTAGTCTTTAGGCTGTTGCCTTTCGATAAGTCTATAGGGAACAGGTGTCTTATAGAGCAGTCTAGTTCTTGGTATGTGGTGGGAAGCGGCAGTTTTGGCTCATTGAATGGGAGGTTGAAGTATGCTCCTGGGATTTTTTCTCCTAGCTCGTAATATTTTTTTAACTCTGCCCAGTAATTAGATAGGTCTTGCAGTTGTTTTCAGTCTGTTATAGGGAATAGGTGCCTTAGTGACTTCATAAGGTCTTGGGGGTCTTGTGGAAGTGCGTAACGCCTTTTAAAGTAGTTGTCTAGGAGTTTGTCAAATTTGTATAGCCTTCGTAGTGCTAAAACTATTGGAAGCTCTTTTCTTATCTTATTTGGTATTTCATCCGGTGATGCAGGCAGATCTGCAAGTGTGTCAGAAAAACGTCTGATATGGCTCTTCACATTTCATCAAAGTACAGTTTTGATTTGTGTTGCATGAAGCCCCTATAGTATTGCACTACTTTGGCTATTGTGAGAATATTCGTCCTGTTGTTTTTTGTTTTAACTTTGTGTGAATCTGTGTTCTTATTTGCCTATCAGTAATAGCCACATTGTTAATTTCCTTGTAGCATTGCATGTATAATTTAAATTCTGATTCGTATTCCTTTTGTGCACAGGTTTGTACTTATTGGTCCTAGTGAACTGAGGAAAAAGGTGGTGTCTGGTGTATGAATTTTTGCTTCAACACTGGTGTGTAGGTGCATTGTAATGGTTGAGTGGCGAATTTGTTGTCTGCCAACTCCTCAACTCCTTCTCTTGTCTCGAGCGCCTTGACTATGTGGTCATAATGCCATGCCTCTGTATTAAAATGGTTACGGGTTTGCTATGCTCTGACTTTTGTGGCCCTGTGTATCCACTGTTCTATTTCGTTTATGTCCATCTGGTTATATTTCCTGCCTCATGCAGTTACCTGACTATAGGTTGGTTTTGGTGTTGGGGTACTGGCGCGGCTTCTTATTGTAGATGGTGTGCTAATGCATAATTTCATATTTTTCATGTCTTGTAACCCCTCTACGGTGTTCCCATCGGGGTGTTGAGGGTTGTGCATATTGGTAGTCTGGGGTACCTCTAAGTCTGGCAAGTACAGGTCTTGCATGTTCAGGTTTGAGCTAGGTTCCATGTCAGGTGAGTATGTAGGGTCCTGCATATTCAGGTTTGCAGTAGTTTCTGTACCAGGCAAGTACGTAGGGCTGCTGTTTATAGTAATCGTTGTGTTTACGCTATTGATGATTGTGCAGATCTGGTTATTGTCTGCAATCAGGTTGATTGATGGTACATTTTCGGTACTTTGGTGGTTGGTCAGGTGATACATTAATGGGGTGAACCGTTATGCCCACTTTCTTGTGTAGTTTCTTCTATGGTACTTGCAAACGAATTTTTTTGAATGTCCTCGTTTCTGGTGCTTCGTCCAGCTCCGAGTCCGCTTGTATTTGCTGGTGGTTCTGAGGCTGTTGTTGCAGAGGTGTCAGGTTTATACCTCATTTGTGTAAGGCCTTAATGGCTCTCTTGGGACAAGGTTTTATATCTGTTACTCTACCTGTAGGTGGCGCGTTTTCCTTGTCAAAGTCATTGACCTTTCTTCCTTGTTTTCTTTTTATCTTGGCTGTGTGATGTTTTGGCTGGTGCTGGTTGTATCTATCAGTGCGCCGAGTGCGCGTTACTGAAAATAAAAACTATTCCTTATGTACCTCTTGTATATAATTGATGTGTTCTGCTTTTGGTTTAGGTGATCGACAGAAAGAGTTTTTTTTGCAATATTTTCTAGCTTTGTTCAAAGTATTTATTTGTGCTAATTTGGTTCATGAATAGAGATTTGTTTATAGGTACTATTACAGTTGAAACTTACTATCATGAACCTTTTTATAATGATCCCTGAATATAATGAATGTGAAATTTTAAATTTATATTAGTTGAGTTGTTTTAGAACTCTACAGTCTTTTATAGCTTTATTCGAATTACTTATTAGTATTAATTTGGTTCATGAATACAGATTTGTTTATAAATCCAATTACAGTTGAAGCTTATGATAACAAACTTCTTTATAATGAATCCCAGACATAAAATTTGAAAATTTAAATTTTATATTAGTTTAGTTTAGAAAATGTAGATTGTTTTGTATATCTGATAATTTGATATTATTTGTACAATATAATTCAAGTTTACAATTCATTTTATTAAAAAATTTTTGAACCAAAATTTTCAAGGTGTAAGGTCAGATTATCGTATGATTATGCTCTTGATTGGTGATTATGTTGGGTCTTTTAAATTTGCTACTTATAATGCTAATCTTCATTATACAAATTAAAAATCAATATAACAGAAATTTATCATAAGTTATATAGTATATTATTGTTTGTAATTGAATATACAGTATACTAACTAATGAATTTAAAGGCAAAGGCAATACTTAATTTAACTTCTATTATCTAAAATCCTCTAAATTGCAAGTGAATCCATTAATATTAAAGAACAAGAAAGGCTTTTAAGGATTGAGCATGAAAACTTGTAATTCAAATGAATAAAAATAATGTGTTGAAAAAAGAAAGTATAAGTAAGAGAAACTTTATTAATTAATATGATTTTGCGAATTATTATATCGATATATAATAATAACATTATTGTTTTTAATTTACATTGCGAATACGAACGTAAAACGTGTATAAATTTATTATGCTTTTAAAGTGAAACTTTTGTTATCATTATATTTATCTATGTAATAAATCATTTAAAATTACATAGATTGAATCCTCGATGACAATGTTTCTCTTCATGGTAATTGTAAATTGCTATCATTAGTGATATTAAAGTTTAATGTATCATACTATATTGTTGTTTATAATTTTTTATTTAATAAAGTACAGTACTCATTTACATTTTATACATGTACTGTACGAATATACAATATAATACACCAATATCTATGTACAGACAGTACATTCAATAACAAAATACAATACGAAGCTTCTACATCCCAGTGAATTCGGTATTTACGACAAAGCTCTAATCAATTACTATAAGCAATGTACTGTATCGTATGCATCATTTCAAAATTTATATAATATAGTTCTAAATTATTTTTAATATATATATGTATATTCGTACTGTATCATACCCTTTTTAAATGTTTATAGTACAGTAATAAATTATCTTCCATACAGTACAAAATATATGTATATTCTACCAAAAGCAGCAAGTGAAATCAGGTGACAAAATGGTGGCAGAAGAAAGTCGTGATGACTAGAGTTCCAAAGTTCAGTTCAGTTCAATAGAGGTTCAGGTTCAGGTTCAATGAACCTGAACCTGAACCTGCTCTAAAAGTTCAATACTGAACTGAACCTGAACTTGAAATTATTTAACATGAACCTGAACCTGAACTTAAAAAAGTTCAGTTCAGGTTCAGTTCAAGGTTCATGAACATGTTCAGGTTCATAATATATGCACATGTTTACCTAAATCACAAAGTTAGAATCAATTAGTAAAATTTAGAGAATCATAGAAATTTGTATAATTTTATTAATAAAATTATACAAAATGCTATGATTCTCTAAATTTTACTAACTGATCTTAATTTATTGCACTAAGTAAACTTGTTAAGCACCAAAAATACATCAAATCGGCATAGTTTATTTTACTTTTTTAAAAATTTGAAGAAAAGATACTTAATTTCGGAAATTTTCATCAAAAATTCAAATTAAGCATCTTTGACGCAAATTTTAAGAAAAATAAAATAAATATACCCATATGATGTATTTTTGGTGCTAAACAAGTTTACTTAGATCAAGAAGTTGTGATCAATTAGTAAAATTTAGAGAATCATAGCATTTTGTATAATTTTATTACTAAAATTATACAAATTTCTATGATTCTCTAAATTTTATTAATTGATCATAACTTCTTGATCTAAGTAAACTTGTTAAGCACCAAAAAATACATCAAATCGGCATAATTTATTTTCTTTTCCTTAAAATTTTGCGTAAAAGATGCTTAATTTTGAATTTTTGATGAAAATTTCCAAAATTAAGCATCTTTTCTTCAAATTTTAAGAAAAGTAAAATAAAATATGCCGATTTGATGTATTTTTTGGTGCTTATCAAGTTTACTTGGTGCAAGAAATTAAGATCAATTAGTAAAATTTAGAGAATCATAGCATTTTGTATAATTTTATTAATAAAATAATACAAAATGCTATGATTCTCTAAATTTAACTAACTTCTCACTCTAAGTAAACCTGTTCAGTATCAAAAAATACACATATTTATATTTAAACTCAAACTAATTTGCAAAATTTGGACTAGCCTGACCAAACTTATGATTGAGTTAGAGTTTAATATAAAGTTTTAATAATAAAATTTAGAGTTTGAGTTTGGTCTGGACCAGACCAAACCTGGACCCAAACCTAGAATCACTAGTTCATATGAACACCAGAATGAACCTAAAAATGTTCATGAACTTATGAACTGAACCTGAACTGAACCTGAACCAGCTCTAAAAGTTCAATACTGAACCTGAACCTGAACATGTTTTAAAAAATGTTCAGGTTCAGGTTCAATACTGAACCTGAACCTGAACCTGAACTTGACCTAAGTTCAGTTCAGTTCAGGTTCATAGGAACACTAGTGATGACATAATCGTCGACCACGTTCGACTTGATAACACAATTTACATATTTATATGGACTAATAATCTTTTTACCATAAGGCCACGCAAAGTTAAATTTTTGTTTTGCATTACCTGCCAACCCATTTTTTCAAATTTCCATTTTTTTTTTACGTCCCAATTGTTCCAATTATTCTATTTTTGTTATTTCATTTTTTCCATAAATTATTCCGGTATCACCCAATGGAGACATTAGCTTTCCGAAATTGTCCGACAGAGTCGATAAAAAATCTGACTGTTAAGCCCCCAATTTTCTGACTCCATGTTATGCAAAGTGTGAAATTAACTTTATGTGGCCTTAGATGCAACATAAGGCTATTAACTTATAATAGATTAAAAAAAAAAAAAAATCTGACCGACCGACCGGAAATTTTGAAACTCATAATGCAAAACGAAAAATTAACTTTGTGTGGCCTAATATATAATTGTATAATCAGGTCGGAAGCAGTGTATAAAATAGCATGATAAAAATCTGGATCTACCATTTTTTATATTGCATATACCGGTATTTTAAAATTGGGCCGGTGCAACAAACGGTNCCAGACTGAACCTGAACATGTTCATGAACTTATGAACTGAACCTGAACTGAACCTGAACCAGCTCTAAAAGTTCAATACTGAACCTGAACCTGAACATGTTTTAAAAAATGTTCAGGTTCAGGTTCAATACTGAACCTGAACCTGAACCTGAACTTGACCTAAGTTCAGTTCAGTTCAGGTTCATAGGAACACTAGTGATGACATAATCGTCGACCACGTTCGACTTGATAACACAATTTACATATTTATATGGACTAATAATCTTTTTACCATAAGGCCACGCAAAGTTAAATTTTTGTTTTGCATTACCTGCCAACCCATTTTTTCAAATTTCCATTTTTTTTTTACGTCCCAATTGTTCCAATTATTCTATTTTTGTTATTTCATTTTTTCCATAAATTATTCCGGTATCACCCAATGGAGACATTAGCTTTCCGAAATTGTCCGACAGAGTCGATAAAAAATCTGACTGTTAAGCCCCCAATTTTCTGACTCCATGTTATGCAAAGTGTGAAATTAACTTTATGTGGCCTTAGATGCAACATAAGGCTATTAACTTATAATAGATTAAAAAAAAAAAAAAATCTGACCGACCGACCGGAAATTTTGAAACTCATAATGCAAAACGAAAAATTAACTTTGTGTGGCCTAATATATAATTGTATAATCAGGTCGGAAGCAGTGTATAAAATAGCATGATAAAAATCTGGATCTACCATTTTTTATATTGCATATACCGGTATTTTAAAATTGGGCCGGTGCAACAAACGGTGCATGATCCGGAATTTTTTGAAGTAACCGGTGTGTTAGGGTGAGGCCTCAACTAATTAAATCAAACATTAGTCAGGGGTAATATATGAAGATCATTAATTTGGATTTTTTACAGGCTATATATTTAAATATATTGCCGACTAGTATTTAAATAGTTAAATTGCCGATTACATATATATCATTAATCATTAAATTAATTAGTAATTATATTTATTTGCATAGAGCCGATTTATACGTATAATTAAAATTTAAAAAAAAACACTTATCGAACTAAATTTACATTTATTGGCACAAATGTCTAACAAAAATATATACTATTTTTTTTAGCTTGAAACTCTCAACTAACTCTACATGGTAATAAACCTATTTTTTTTGATAGCTTGTTAAAATAATTAAAATTTTATTAATTATTGTACAAATACTAAATATTAAATAATCAATTAATTATTACGAAATTTTTTAAAAAAATATATTTAAAAAATAGCACTATTACCATGTAGAGCTAGTTAAGAGCTTCAAAGTTTAAAAAAAAATTATACACTTTCATTAGATATTTGTGCTAAAAAATGTAAATTTAATTTAATATTTAAATATACGGCCTATAAAAAATCTGATATTAATGTCTTCATATTATTACTCTAAATAATGTTAGATTTAATTAGTTGAGGCCCCATCCTACTGGTGCGTGCATCTATGTGCCCCCAATGATCTGATGATCATTTTCTACTAATGCAGGTTTTTTTTTTGAACTGGTATTTTTTTATAAAACAGGTAAATTAAAATTTCTATTTTAAATACTGGTCGGAAGTGGTCAATGATTATATCACTGCAATTTTTTTTTGTCACCATTTGTCACCTTGAAAATCCTTCTTTTTTTTTTTTTGTTCAACCCTAGTTTTATTACTAGGGGCGTGGGTGGCGCTCTTTATTCAAATTTTCAGAGGTCTTACATTGTATTACATATAGGGATTTTCCTAACTAAGCTATATCCTCCTCTAATATCCGTTTATTCCATCGGATTCCAGCTGGCCTACTACGTCGGTGCCCCGTACCTCTCAGATCTTAGGTAGCTTTAAGGAAGTCAATTTCCGCCAGATCGCTTTGTAGGTTAGGCCATTTTTCCTCTACCCCGGGAGCTACTTCCATTTTTGGTGGTATAGCGTCGTCAGGTGTTCCTAGCACGCAATTTTTCTGATTTCCTAATTTATAATAGATAATCCTTATGTTTACGACGTTTCTTGTCAGATTTTTCCTTTTTTGGGTACCGTATAACCAAAGTGGCTATGTCATACAGCTCTTGTAGCTATAGTACTGTATCCGTAAGTAGAAGGCAGTGCAGTTCCTCATTGTAGATCCTTGCAATTTGTGGTCCTAGCGCGGTTTTTGTCATCCACCAGACTCGAACCGGCGACCTTGCAAATATGACTCTAGAGCGCTAACCACTGCACTATCTGACCCAGGGTCTTAAAAATCCTTCTTTATTTTTTATCCTTTTGTTTAAAGGGTTGAAAACACTCTGTAATTAATCGCAGAACCCAAGTAATAATCTTTGCTAATCAAGATGGAGCAGTACAAACTATGATACATAAATCTTGTCAGCTGAGTGATAAACAACAGAACTAAATAAACGCGAAACAGCATGTAAACTCTGTGATTAGGGTTCGGGAATGTGTAAAAAATTGGGCATGCCCATTTAAGTTCACGTGATTACAACCCGTCGCTAGCCAATCACATAAAGTAAATCACAGGATTGTATCAATAGAATTCTTTTTTTCGTTCAAACTTTGCTTTATAAAGTATCACTATATCTGTAATTTTGAGTTCAAAATCTTATTCTATATCAAATATATAATTTAAAGCTCAACATATAACCTGATCATGATATTGAATTGGCCAATCAGACTAGAATTTTAGATTATAATAGATTTTTTGTGAGTTAAGGTTAGGGTTAGGTTGGGGTTAAGTATGGGCTATATGGAATGCCTTTTGGCCATATGGTATACTCATGGGCATGCCCTATGCCCCTGTGCCCGAACCCTATCTGTGTGGACCTGCTTAAGAATAAAACCATTATTTTTTAAAAAGGTTAATTGCTTATAAGTAAGGGAAGTGCCGTTTATTACGTATTTCAAGAGAGGGGAGGGGTTAGCAGTCTATCGCGTCTATATATTATATATAAAAATTATTATTGGCTGCTAATTCGATCACAGGGGGGGGAGGGATAATAAAATAAATTACGTAATAAACGGCACTACCCTAAGGATAGGAATAATAGTCATTAGTCACTAGTTGATTATTAGTTGATTAATCGACTAAATTTTTTTATAGTCAGTCAATCGACTAGTTGATTAGTCGATTAGTCGATTAGTTGACTAATTAATTAGTCGATTAGTTTGGTTACTTGCCTATTAATCATCAATTTCAATTGATTAATTGACTAATCCGATTAGTTGATTAGCCGACTAGTCGACTAATCGATTAGTCAATTAGTCGATTAATCGATTAGTTGATTAGTTGATTAGTTGATTAGTCGATTAATCGATTAGTCGATTAATCAATTATTCGATTAGTCGATTTTTAGTCAGTCGATGACTAACAGTTTAGTCGACTGACTAATCGACTAAAAATTTTTAACCCTTACTTATATGGTTATACGATTCTGGTATGATTCTCCGAAAGTTAGTTACCCGCCAGCTCATTTTACCAACCCCATATCCCTGACAGAATGTTTCACCTACAGCACTTTTTGTTGACAGAATCTTTTCTTGACATACCATGTTTTCGACATCCTCTTTCCTAGAAATCTCATATTTTCAACAAGACATTTATCTGATATGACATATTTCTAATTTGACTTTTTTTCGACACTAAGTTTTATTGAATGCACTTTTTCCGACAAGAACGATAAACCCAGTGATCATCACATCACGTGAAATTATGCAGCTACATCATTTGTTTACTAGCACTATCAACACTAACCCTAATCTAACCCTAACCTTAACCTAATTTAGGCTGAGTGCTTAATCATGTAAAGTGATGAACACAAATATATCACGCTACCTATTTAAACAAAATTCTAATTGGGGAAAGATCTTGTCGGAAAAATGATGTTGGAAACATGTCATGTCGGAAAAATGTTCTTTCTGAAATACGTCATGTCAGTAAAATGTCTTTTCGAAAATATGTCCTATCAAGGAAAGGAGAGGTCGAAAACATGGTATGTCGAGGAAAGATTCTGTCAACAAAAAATGCTGTAGGTGAAACATTCTGTCAGGGATATGAGGTCAGTAAAATAAGCTGGCAGGTAACTA
Source organism: Gigaspora rosea (assembly GCA_003550325.1). Lineage (NCBI taxonomy): Eukaryota > Fungi > Glomeromycota > Glomeromycetes > Diversisporales > Gigasporaceae > Gigaspora > Gigaspora rosea. The sequence goes on from QKWP01000104.1 coordinate 80,252, forward strand.
GCTTTCAGGGAATCAAGATACAATGGGTTATACGATTATTTAAAAGACATAGCTTGGGTATGGTTGGTTATGGCCAGGGCTGTCAAATTTACCATAACAATTTCGCTCCCACGTGATTATTGACCAATAAATGATCATAATTTAGTGTAATGTAACACGATCAGAAAAAATTCAAAACAAACGTCTCGAAACGTTTCTTTTGTCAAAAAAAGCTTATTTCTCTAAAGTTTGCATAAGAAACCACCTTTTTGAACTAACAAAAAGTTTTTCTTAAGCGATTTTACTATATAATAACCTAAACCCAAACCCTACCTGGGCACTCACCCTAACCCTAACCTAACATAAATGAACTTAAAAGAGTTTTGGTACTTATCATGTGGGGGCGAAATTTTTATGGCGATACTGTATAAGATGGGTTGTCAGATGGTAAATTACCATTGGTAAATTATGGTAATTTACCAAATGTGCGGTAAATTTACATTTATATACCTAAGGTTGGGTCTTTCTATGTAATTTGATTGGCTAAAAAAATATTTTAGCTACTAAATCACGTGATTTTATACAGACCAGAGTAGGGTGTCCAGAATTATGAGATGCGATTGGGTAAATTATGCGATTTCACTAAGGTCGATTATGCGATGGATGCGAATTATGCATTTTCTTAATTAGATTTTGTCAATTATGCTAACTTTTTGGAATATTTCGAACTTTTTTGCGGAAGTTTTCGGAATTCACACTTAATCAAAATACATTCTTCCGCCAATTAAATCTCACTCACGTGTTTTATGTAGTGATTTGAACCGGTTGGGCTATAATCGGGTAACTGACCTGAACTGAATAAATTTCTGGTAACCGGTTGAGTAAATGCTTAATCGGTTGACCCGTACAACTGATTGAGAATCGGTTGACATAATGTAAATGACATCATAAAAGAGCAAAGGTCCCGAAAAGTTCCGAAATGAAATGAATAAACATAGTAGACGAGACAAAAATTTGAGCAAAGGTCCGAGAATTCCCGAAAGTAAACGTGAAGTAATTTTATTCGGTTGAATCGGTTGACAGCAAATTTTTCAGTTTGGTTAACCGATTAAGGAAAATTTTCTCGGTTCAAATCACTAGTTTTATGCCTTTTTTCTTAATTATGCGAAGCATATGCGAAAAGTGGCGCATAATATCGCATTGCATAATCCTGGACCAGAAAAATTCTACTATCATGTGATTACCGACAGCAGATTAGATAATAATTAATTGTGATTTGGTGTAACGTAACACAATCAGGAAAATTCAATCGTTTTGCAAGAAACGCTTATTTCTCAAAAATTTGCATAAGAAATCACCTATGTGGATTTTCCTTGAACGATTTTGCTACTAATAACACTCAAACCCTGGCCACTTTTTCGCATCGCATATGCTTCGCATAATTAAGAAAAAAAAGGCATAAAACACGTGAGTGAGATTTGATTGGCGGAAGAATGTGTTTTGAGTAAGTGTGAATTTTGAAAACTTCCGCAAAAAAGTTCGAAATATTCCGAAAAGTTAGCATAATTGACAAAATCTAATTAAGAAAATGCATAATTCGCATCCATCGCATAATCGACCTTAGTGAAATCGCATAATTTACCCAATCGCATCGCATAATTCTGGACACCCTACCCTAACCTAAACGAACTTAAAGATTTTTTGTACGATCACGTGACAATAAAATTTTTATGGTGATACTGGGGAAGATCAGACATTCTTAAGGGTAAATTTACTCGCAATTTACCAAACAGCCCGGTAAATTTACCAGAAAAAGATTTTAAAATTACGGTAAATTAACAACCCTGGTCATGAAATAATGCTATTAATGTTCGTACAACAAAGATTATTATATTGCCAAGCATTCGACCTGCCCATGCTCCAATATTCGGTCTACCACGTAATTTATTTGATAACAAAATTCCCATATGAGTTATTCCAACAAAAACCAATAACAATAATTGGTATGAATACATAGTCCTATAATAGAAATTATTTTGTTAATTAAATTATTGTATATACAGTCAGACCTCTATAAATGCAATGCAACGGGGCCATATGTTAAAATTTAGCCAAATTTGCACTTAAAGAGGTATTGCATTTAGGGAGGTAAAAAAATTTTATATATCATCATTTCTGGCGGTATGCTCCAAAAAATAAATTCAGCTGATTGAAGAATCAAATGTTGTAACAAATTTGATGTCTTTATAGCGTTATAATAAGCTTTTCCTATAGGATCAATGAACACGATACTTAATAAAAAATCGCATATGTTGGATATACTCTCATAATTCGACGAAAAAGTATTTTAACCAGAACTTTATTGCAGTATGGTCTAGAAATTTAAATAAAGAGCTGTCTTTTTTATTATTGTAACAGTGTTTAGTTCTTTTAATAGGAAAATTTAAAAAAAAAAATTGGAAAGAAAAGCAAATAAATCTTCATCAAAAATTCATCAATTGACATTAAAAATAAATATATTCAATTAATTTACCATCGTCATCCAATATTCTATCATATAACATTCCTTTTTCCACAAAATTTTGTTAGATCCAGTTTTCATAATCTTGTTCCAATCCATTAAAGCACGAAAGGTAAGTAAAAAGGCAGAAAGTACAAAAAAACAATGTACGGATCAAATCCTATCATTGTAAATGTTGTAAAAGGTAATACTTGTTTATATAACGTTTGAGAATGTGAAAATACGACCGATAGGGCAGCTGCCCCACGGATTCCATCGGGAAACTTAAAGTGAAAATCCGAATGTGTTGACATTTTTAAGGCCGTTTGAAGTTAATTTTTTGGTTAACATCACCCCCCCAATGGTCCCCCCGGCCCCCGGGTAAAATGAACATATGAAAAAAAATAAAAATAATGAATATTATCATTATTTAGAAATCAAATTCAATCTATAAATCCGATTTATTACTTCGTGCATGATATTACTAGTAGCTGACGTATGTACGAACGTACGTACTTAGCTCTATATATGGGGTCGTCTAAAGCGGAGCATAATCACGTGATACCTGACCAATCAAATTAAGAATTTGATGATCTTAGGCAATTTTGCTTATTATATTACTACCTAAAACCTATCTAAGGCCGTTTGAAGTTAAGCTCTCGGTTAACATCACCCCTCCCCTTCCTCTTTTATGTCCCAGTAAAAATTAAAAAAGTAAATACTGCATAACCACGAAATAACGCGATGGGTGTTGTTTCAAATTTCTGCCTAAATTAAGATTAATTCAGGCTGAAACTCGAAATAACTCTGTGCGTTATTTCGCGGTTAAAATAAAATAATTTAAAAATAAAAACGAATTAAAAAAAATTAAAAACTTAAAAAAAATAAATAAATAAATAAATAATAAAAAATGAAGCTAAAATTTTAATTCCTATTTGCTGTCCTCTCATATATGTTTTAGTTTGCAATAAAACGATTCAACAAAAAACTGCTGAATAAAGAGCTTCCGAAGTGCTTTTTGTTCGATTGTGAAGAGCTAGAAAACTAGTATTAACGAGAAGAAATATTTGAATAAACATTTAGCTTTTACGGAATCATTCGGGACAAAATTTGCTCGACCAATAGGAATTTGGAAAACCCAAAATTCCAATCTTTGATCGCTGCATAAAATGATGCAGATCCGATCACTAGATCACGAGAATTTTGCCTATAAAAATTGTACATACGTACGAAGTTCTTTTTATCGGATAAAATACTTTTTATAATAAATTAATTATATACCGATATTTATTTATTTTTGCTCCTTTCTTTTATAAGAGGAATGTAATGTTAAGGCCCTTTAAAGTTAATTTTTCAGTTAACATCACCCCCAGCTGAAGTCTCCCCCCTCCCCCGAAAAATGAACAGCCAATCAAAACGCTGAAAGACTCTCACCAGTCACCTGATTTACATCAACCAATGAAATTGCTTCATTTTATATGTTCGTTTCATATGTTCGTTTCATTTTACCCCCCTCCCCCCCTCCCATGAGTCCTGGAAAAGTGATGTTAACCAAAGAATCAACTTCGAACGGCCTAACGTTAATTTTGAGTGTGAGTGCCTGTAAATTGGTTGCTTTTCGGTATTGGATCGTTTTTGGCTAGTTATAGCAAGTGATCGATCGACTAAGGAAAAAAGTTATCTAAAACTGTTCAGTTACACTATTTCGTTCATGCCTAAAATAGGCTATCGTTATTTGCGCTGTAATACAAGTTCAAAAAAAGTATGAACATTTAAGACACAACATACTTTATGTTGTATAATTTACGCACATAGTAAAGATAGTCGACGATATTATTATAAGTACTTACGTAGCATATATGTACGTACGACAAACGTATGTACTTACAATACGCACGATTTTTAAACTTAAAGAACATCATTGTATGGAAATAAGATTTTAAATAAAATAGCATATTTTTTGGTCCAATTGTTCCATGAACGAAGAGATGGAATTTGAATTAAATTTTAAACTTGCTGAAAGCGGCAATACGGACAAACAATTTAATCTCGGATGGTGCTATGAAAAAGGCATAGGTACAGTTAAGGATGAAAAAAAGGCGTTTGAGTGGTATTTGAAATCTGCTGAAGGTGGCAATTCACAAGGACAAAATAAACTTGGATGGTTCTATGAAAAAGGTATATGCATAAATAAGGATGAAAGAAAGGCATTTGAATGGTATTTAAAATCTGCTGAAGGTGGCAATTCGAATGGACAATGTAATCGTGGGTTCTGCTATCAAAAAGGTATAGGTACAGATAAAGACGAAAAAAAGGCATTTGAATGCTATTTAAAATCTGCAGAAGGTGGCAATTCAAATGGACAATTTAGTCTTGGATTCTGCTATGACAAAGGCATAGGTACAGATAAAGACGAAAAAAGGCATTTGAATGCTATTTAAAATCTGCAGAAGGTGGCAATTCAGAAGGACAAAATAATCTTGGATGGTGTTATGGAAATGGCATAGGCACAGATAAGGATGAAGAAAGGCATTTGAATGGTATTTGAAATCAGCCGAAGGTGGTAATCCAAATGGACAATGTCATTTAGGATTCTGCTATGATTATGGCATAGGAACAACCAAGGATGAAAAAAAGGCATTTGAATGGTATTTGAAATCTGCTGAAGGTGGCAATTCAAGTGGACAAAATAATCTTGCATTATGTTAAGAAAATGGCACAGAAACAGAAAAAGATGAAAAAAAGGCATTTGAGTGGTATTTAAAATCTGCTGAAGATGGTGATTCTGATGGGCAATATAATCTGGCAATGTTCTATATGGATGGTGCAGGTACTAAAAAGGATGAAAAAAAGGCATTTGAGTGGCTTTTAAAATCTGCTGAAGGTGGTAATTCCGATGGACAACATCAACTTGGATTATGTTATCGAAACGGCGTTGGAATATCACCTAATGTAGAAAAAGCTATTGAATGGCTGCAAAAAGCAAAAAATAATAAATATCAAGAAGTAATTAGTTACAAAAATCTTGATATTGATGATTCTCTAAAAATCTTATTATCAGAAAATAATTTAATAAGTTGGATTCCATTTAAAAATTTAAATTTTAAACAGAAAATTGGAAAAGGCGGGTTTGCAACTGTTTATTATGCTACATGGGAACAGACAACTACAGAGTATACTGTTGGTAAACCTGTTGCACTTAAATTATTTCATGGAATAAACAATAGCTGTCAGGAACTTATAAAAGAGGTGAACATTTTATCTTAATACTTAAATAAAGTTTAAATTTTGACTAAATTTTTAATTAATAAATAATATTTTTATAGCTAAATGCATATTCTAGAATTGGATCTAAAAATCCAATATTTTTACAATGCCACGGAATGTCAAGGGATGAATATACAGGAAGATACATCCTAGTACTGCAATATGCGGTAATGGGATCTTTACGTGAGAATCTTTGTGCGATTGCACAAATGAGATGGGAGAGAAAATTGGAATTGATATCATATATTGCACTTGATCTTCAGCTAATTCATTCACATAATATTATTCATCGAGATTTACACAGTGGAAACATGATTTACATAATGCATATATTGGAGATTTGGGATTTGCAACAGCAATAAACAGAACATTAGAAAAGGAATCTAATGAAATTTATGGTGCTTTACCATATATTGCACCTGAAATTTTGCAAAGAAAATCATTTACTAAAGCATCAGATATTTATTCTTTTGGGATAATTATGTGGGAAATTTCTTCAGGTGAAATTGCATTTTCGAAATATGAAGGTAATGAAAAAAGTTTATTTATAGAAATTTGCAATGGGTTTAGACTCTAAACCCATTGCAAATTTCTATAAATAAACTTTTTTCATTACCTTCATATTTCGAAAATGCAATTTCACCTGAAGAAATTTCCCACATAATTATCCCAAAAGAATAAATATCTGATGCTTTAGTAAATGATTTTCTTTGCAAAATTTCAGGTGCAATATATGGTAAAGCACCATAAATTTCATTAGATTCCTTTTCTAATGTTCTGTTTATTGCTGTTGCAAATCCCAAATCACCAATATATGCATTATGTAAATCATCTTGAAATATGTTTCCACTGTGTAAATCTCGATGAATAATATTATGTGAATGAATTAACTGAAGATCAAGTGCAATATATGATATCAATTCCAATTTTTTCTCCCTCTCATTTGTGCAATCGCACAAAGATTCTTACGTAAAGATCCCATTGCCGCATATTGCAGTACTAGGATATAACTTCCTGTATATTCATCCCTTGATATTCCGTGGCATTGTAAAAATATTGGATTTTTAGATCCAATTCTAGAATATGCATTTAGCTTTAAAAATATTATTTGTTAATTAAAAATCTAGCCAAAATTTAAACTTCATTTAAGCATTAAGGTAAGCTATTGTTTGTTCCATGAAATAATTTAAGTGCAACAGGATTATTAGCAGTATAGGTTGTAGTTGTGTATTCCCATTCGGCATAATAAACAGTTGCAAACCCGCCTTTTCCAATTTCCTTTATAAAATTTAAATTTTTAAATGGAACCCAAGATATTAAATTATTTTCTGATAATAAGATTTTTAGGGAATCATCAATATCAAGATTTTTATAACTAATTATTTCTTGATATTTATTATCTTTTGCTTTTTGCAGCCATTCAATAGCTTTTTCTATATTAGGTGATATTCCAACACCGTTTCGATAACATAATCCAAGATATTGTTGTCCATCGGGGTTACCACCTTCAGCAGATTTTAAAAGCCACTCAAATGCCTTTTTTTCATCCTTTTTAGTACCTTTACCATTCATATAGCACAATGCCAGATTTAATTGCCCATCGGAATTACCATCTTCAGTAGACTTTAAATATAACTCAAATGCCTTTTTTTCATCTTTGTCTGTACCTATACCATTTTGATAATACCATCCAAGACAAACTTGTCCACTTGAATTGCCACCTTCCGCAGATTTCAAATACCATTCAAATGCCTTTTTTTCATCCTTGGTTGTTCCTATACCATATTTATAGCAGAATCCTAAACTGCATTGTCCATTCGAATTGCCACCTTCAGCAGATTTCAAATACCATTCAAATGCCTTTTTTTCATCCTTGACTGTGCCTGTGCCATTTTCATAACACCATCCAAGATTAAATTGTCCATTCGAATTGTCACCTTCAGCAGATTTCAAATACCATTCAAACGCTTTTTTTCGTCTTTATCCGTACCTATACCTTTTTGATAACAGAACCCAAGATTACATTGTCCATTCGAATTGCCACCTTCAGCAGATTTTAAATACCACTCAAACGCCTTTTTTACATCCTTATTTGTGCCTATGCCATTTTGATAGCAGAACCCAAGATTACGTTGTCCTTCCGAATTGTCACCTTCAGCAGATTTCAAATACCATTCAAACGCCTTTTTTTCATCCTTAACTGTACCTATGCCTTTTTCATAGCACCATCCGAGATTAACTTGTTTGTCCGTATTGCCATTTTCAGCAAGTTTAAAATTTAATTCAAATTCAATCTCTTCGTTCATGGAAGCAATTGGACCAAAATTATGCTATTTTATTTAAAATCTTATTTTCATACAACGATGTTCTTTAAGTTTAAGTACATACGTTTGTCGTACGTACATATATGCCGTACGTAAGTACTTATAATAATATCGTCGACTATCTTTACTATGTTGTGTCTTAAAAAATGTTCATACTTGTATTACAGCGCAAATAACGATAACCTATGTTAAGCATGAATGAAATAGTGTAACTGAACCGTTTTAGATAACTTTTTTCCTTAGTCGATCACTTGCTATAACTAGCCAAAAACGATCCAATGCCGAAAAGCAACCAATTTACAGGAACTCACACTCAAAATTAACGTTAAAAATGTCAACACATTCGGATTTTCACTTTAAGTTTCTCGATGGAATCCGTGGGGCAGCTGCCCTATCGGTCGTATTTTCACATTCTCAAACGTTATATAAACAAGTATGATATTACCTTTTACAACATTTACAATGATAGAATTTGATGCCGTACATTGTTTTTTTGTACTTTCTGCCTTTTTACTTACCTTTCGTGCTTTAATGGATTGAGAACAATAATATGAAAACTGGATCGAACAAAATTTGTGGAAAAAGGAATGTTATATGATAGAATATTGGATGACGATGATAGATTAATTGAATATATTTATATTTAATGTCAAATGATGAACTTTGATGAATATTTATTTATTTTTTCTTTTCATTTTTTTTTTAAACTTTCCTATTAAAAGAACTAAACACTGTTACAATAATAAAAAAGATAGCTCTTTATTTAAATTTCTAGACCACACTGCAATAAAGTTCTGGTTAAAATACTTTTTTCGTCGAATTATGAGAGTATATCCAACATATGTGATTGTTTTATTAAGTATCGTTTCATTGATCCTATAGGAAAAGCTTATTATAACGCTATAAAGGCATCAAATTTGTTACAACATTTGACTCTTCAATCAGCTGGATTTATTTTTTGGAGCATTCCGCTGGAAATGATGGTATATAAAATTTTTTACCTCCCTAAATGCAATACCTCTCTCTAAATGTACGGTTGACTAAATTTTGACATATGGTCCCGTCGAATTGCATTTAGAGAGGTCTGACTGTATATACAATAATTTTAATTATCAAAATAATTTCTATTATAGATAGTACTATGCATTCATACCAATTATTGTTATTGGTTATGTTGGAATAACTCATATGGGAATGTTATCAAATAAATTATGTGGTAGACCGAATATTGGAGCATGGGCAGGTCGAATGCTTGGCAATATAATAATCTTTGTTGTACAAACCTTAATAGCATTATATCATGACCAGGGTTGTTAATTTAATTTTAAATTTTTTTTGGTAAATTTACCGGCTGTTTGGTAAATTACGAGTAAATTTACCCTTAGTTAATTAATTATTACTAGGCTAATGCGTAGCATTGTGAGGCCGGAGTGAAAATATTTTAAAATTTAAGTTTTTAAATAAAACTAATTAATTTTTTTATATATATAATATTATTATTATTTAAATCTAATTTGTAAATAGTAAAAGATGTCTAGCTAATAATTTTACTATAGTTTATGCTAACCAGTAAAGCTAACCCTAACCTCGATACATTAATTCGGAAATCCTTTATACTAACTCAAGTACCCTTATAATATTTATACCTGGGTACTATACGTTGTATACTTCAAAGAAAAGTACCCGGGAATATGTATATACGCATATATATAAGTATTTAGTAGTTCAAACAATACTAGTCAGTGTAAATACCCGGATACAAGTCAGCAAATTGCTTATGAAATCGTATAATTATAAATCATTGCTAAGTTATAGCTTTTTTAAGTTATTATATTTTTTAAAATTATTTTTTATTTAATTAAATTAATTTTTAAATTATTATTTTAACTTACCATATTTATATCTACTATACCGATTTAACTATTATGTTTATACCTAATCTAATTATTATGTTATATCACGAATCTAACTATTGTGCCTATACCCAAATCGAACTACTATGCTAAGTCTCAGATCAACTATTGTATTGCATTCTAAGTCTAACTATTATAATATAACTATTGTACTATATTCAAATCTAACTATTGTACAATACCTGAATTTGTACTATACTCGAATCTAACTATCATGCTATGTTTCGAATCTAGCTATTGTGCTACGTGTATATGCCAAATCCAATTATTGGTGCTATGTTTTGAATCTAATTATCATGTTACACCCAAATCGAATCATTATGCTATTTCACTTCTATACCTTAAAGTTGTTGTATTATCTAGTTCAATTTCTAGCAATCTAGTTAAATCTTCAGATGCATCATCATATTTGCCCGTAGCAAATTTCGCTTGGTATCTATTTAATAATTTAAAATAATAATAATTTCTCCAAGTTAGCAATTGGTTCATTATACCTTTTCATCATATAATTAATTTCACTTCTATGTTAAATCTTCATTATATTTGCTCGCAGCGAATTAGTACTTGGTATCTATTAATAATTTAAAATAATAATAATCTCTTCAAGTTAGCGATTAATTCACTATACCTTTTCACTATATAATTAATTAATTTCACTTCTATATCTTAAAGCTATTGTATTAGGTGGTTCGATTTCTAGCAATCTAGTTAAATCTTCAAATGCATCATCATATTTTCCCATAGCGAATTAGTACTTGGTATCTATTTAATAATTTAAAATAATAATTTTTTTCAAGTTAGCAATTGATTCACTATACCTTTCACTATATAATTAATTTCACTTCTATACCTTAAAGTTATTGTATTATATGGTTCGATTTCTAGCAATCTAGTTAAATTTTCAAATGCATCACCATATTTTCCCGCAGCGAATTAGTACTTGGTATCTATTTAATAATTTAAAATAGTAATAATTTCTTCAAGTTAGTGATTGATTCATTATATCTTTTTATCATATAATTAATTTCACTTCTATATCTTTATTATCTGGTTCAATTTCTAGCAATCTAATTAAATCCTCAGATGCGTCATCAAATTTGCTCACAGCGAATTAGTACTTGGTATCTATTTAATAATTTAAAATAATAATAATTTCTTCAAGTTAGCGATTGATTCATTATACCTTTTCATCATATAATTAATTTCACTTCTATCCCTTCAAACTATTGTATTATCTGGTTTGATTTCTAGTAATCTAGTTAAATCTTCAGATGCGTCATCATATTTGCATGCAGCGAATTAGTACTTGGTATCTATTTAATAATTTAAAATAATAACAATTTCTCCAAGTTAGCAATTGATTTGTTATACCTTTTCATCATATAATTAATTTCACTTCTATAGCTATTGTATTATCTGGCTCGTTTTCTAGCAATCTACACAATTTTTTAAAATATTTATAATTAATAAATTTTTGTCTATTTGTTTTAAAAATATAACTTAATTCTAAATATTGGTTGCCCAAGTTAATTCCATTTTTAGTATAAAATACTATCTCATTTCTAAAATTTAGATAGTATCCAATTATATTATCAATAATGGTAGTATGGCTCACCACTTTCTGAACAAAACTTACACCTATTCCGATAAAAACAGAGTTAGCTATTTCTGTTGAAAGTTGCTAAAAAATTCTATTACCGAACTTATTCACTATATTCACTATACACATTATTTAGTTAAAAGATAAATTAGTTGTATTAAAATTATTACAATTTCTATTATAGTTATAGATCACTGTAAAAAATTTTGCTGCAGAGCTTACTCACTTGAAATTTTTATCATCTTATCACTTTACTTTAGCGGCATGCAGTATATATAGTTAAGATTGAGTTAGTTGCATTGAAATTATTAACATGAGTTACTATAAACCATTTTGTTAAATAACTTACTCCTATTTCGTTAAAAACAAGCATATTGAGTTAGCTGCATTGGAATTACCATACTTCTATCATCCTTACATTAGTGCGAAAAAGATTAATAAAAAGTTAATGCGATTTTGTTTGTTGATTTAACTATTGTAACACACGTATATACTTATTAAATTGGCCCGATTTAAAGAAAAGAGGGTTTGTATGTTCCTACAATATATGGCAAAAAGATCTATAATTTCGTTATAAACGATATAATATAACGATTATAAATTTTAACCACTCTAAATGTACACTCTTACATTTTGCCTTTTTTTACTATGGTTACAAGGGCATACACTACTTAGAGGGGTGATTCATTGCGCGCAAGATTCTTTATTTTGAAAATTAATTTTTTTGAAAATAAAATTTTCAATTACGCAACACGCAGACGGACAAAAAATTTCCAAATTGTGGTTCTGATCTAAACTTTATTTAATTGGTATATAGAAATATCAAAAAAGTAAATTTTGTAAATCAAGCTGCATCAAATACGTGACTTTTGTATCACCAAGTGTAAACACTAAATGTCCGTCGCTACGCTCCAGCCAATAATATAATATATTACTAATATATTATAATTTTTAGCACTAATTAAACTTATTTAAAATATAATTATATACTGAAATAATGTATTTTTGAGAGCTAAGAAAGTTTATTTAGTAGCCAAAGGTATATTTCATTAGTAAAATTTTGCATGATGCCAAATTTTTTATATTTTTATTAATTGATAATCCACCTGTCAACTGGAGAGTGGCGAAATGTGGCGTTCTTCCATCTAAAATTATTTTTATTACTAAGTTAATGATATATGTTCACTAATTGAAAGTTGTAGAGCTCGTCGAGACGCATCTAACGGTGGTTAGATCATCCAATTCGGCCCAGTGGATGGCGAGATATCGTCGAAAAACGATTGGCCGACTATATAAAATCCCATGATGCAGATTACATATAAAAATCACTATAGGCGAAATGTGGCGTGCTTCCATTTAAAACTTTTTTCTTACTAAGTTAACGATACATGTCCACTAATTGAAAGTTGTAGAGCTCGTCAAGACGCATCTAACGGTGGTTAGATCATCCAAATCGGCCCAGTAGATGGCGAGATATTGTCGAAAAACGATTGGTCAACTATATAAAATCTCTATGTAAACAATGTTTGTTTACACAGAGATTTTATATAGTCGGCCAATCGTTTTTCGACGATATCTCGCCAACTACTGGGCCGATTTGGATGATCTAACCACCGATAGATGCGCCTTGACGAGCTCTACAACTTTAAATTAGTGGACATGTATCGTTAACTTAGTAGGAAAAAAGTTATAAATGGAAGCACGTCACATTTCGCCTATAGTGATTTTTATATGTAATTTGCGTCATGGGATTTTATATAGTCGGCCAATCGTTTTTCGACGATATCTCGCCATCCACTGGGCCGAATTGGATGATCTAACCACTGTTAGATGCGTCTCGACGAGCTCTACAACTTTCAATTAGTGGACATTATCGTTAACTTAGTAAGAAAAAACTTTTATATGGAAGAACACCACATTTTGCCACTCTCCAAAAATTTTTTTAAAAATCGACCAATCAGAATCGTTTTACGTGGGGGGAGGGGGTACCCTCATAGTAAATGGATATTACGTAATATCTGTCACGGCCCTTACTTATTAGCATTAATTTGGTTCATGAATACAGATTTGTTTATAAATCCAATTACAGTTGAAACTTATGATAACAAAATGAATCCCAGACATAACAAACGTGAAATTTTTAAAATTTATATTAGTAGTTTAGTTAGAAAATGTAGATTTTTTTTGTATATCTGATAATTTGATATTATTTGTACAATATAATTCAAGTTTACAATTCATTTTATTGAAAAATTTTTGAACCAAAATTTTCAAAGTGTAAGGTCAGAATATTATAACTGTGCTCTTGACTGGTGATTATATTGGGTCTTTTAAATTTGCTACTTATAATGCTAATCTTTATTATACAAATTAAAAAATGAATATAACAGAAATTTATCATAAGTTATATAGTATATTATTGTTCGGAATATACAGTATACTAACTAATAAATTTAAAGGCAAAGGCAAATACTTAATTAAACTTCCATTATCTAAAATCCTTTAAGAACTCAAATTGCAAGTGAATCCATTAATATTAAAGAACAAGGAAGGCTTTTAAGGATCGAGCATGAAAAACTTGTAATTCAAAAGAATAAAAATAATGTGTTGAAAAAAGAAAGTATGCTGTAAGAGAAACTTTATTAATTAATATGTATTTTGCGAATTGTTATATCGATATATAATAATAACATTATTCTTTTTAATTTACATTGCAAATACGAACATTAAACTTGTATAAATTTATTATGCTTTTAAAGTGAAACTTTTGTTTTATTAATTTATCGTTATATTCAGAGATGGCACATTATAATATTGGACATTTGGACAATTTGGACATTTGGACATTTGGACAATATCCAATTTGTCCAAATGATTTAATTGGACATTATGATTTATTGGACAATATATAGATATATAATGCTGGAAAAAATTTCACTAGATAGATAAGTATATAATACTTTTATTGAACATTGTCCAATGCCCAATGGTCCAAAAAATTATTAAAATTATTTGGACAAATTGGACATTGTCCAATGTCCAAATGTCCAAAAATCCAATTGAATTTATTTGGACATTGTCCAATACCAATACTGGTTATATTTATTTACATATAAATCATCTAAAATTATATAGATTGAATCCTCGATGACAATGTTTCTCTTCATAGTAATTGTTAATTGCTTTCATTAATGATATTTAAAATTTAATGTATCGTACTACTGTATATGTTGTTTATAATTTTTATTTAATAAAGTACAGTACTCATTTACATTTTAAACATGTACTGTATGAATATACAATAAAGTACACTAATATTTATGTACAGTGCAGTACATTCAATAACAAAATACAATAAGCTTCTACATCCCAATGAATTCAGTATTTATAACGAAGATCTAATCAATTACTATAACCAATGTACTGTATTATATGCATCATTTCAAAATTTATATAATATAGTCATAAATTATCTTTAATATATATATAGGGTGGAGTCAATAGAAATGTGACAAATTTATTAGATAGATTTGTCCTATTTCTATTGACTTCACCCCATATGTATATTCATACTATATCGTACCTTCTAAATGTTTAAAGTACAGTAATAAATTATCTTTCGTATAGTATAAAATATATGTATATTCTACCAAAAGCAGCCTGTGAAATCAGGTGACAAAGTGGTGGCAGAAAAAGTCATGATGACATAATTGCTGACCACTTTCAACCTGATAATACAAATTACATATTTATATAGACTAATAATCCTTTTAATATAATATATAATTTGTATTATCAGGTCAGAAGTAGTAAGTAATTATGTTACTGCAATTTTTTTGTCACCACTTTGTCACCTTGAAAATCCTTCTTTCTTTTTGTTTAAAGAGTTGAAAACACTCTGTAATTAATCGCAGAACCCAAGTAATAATCTTTGCTAATCAAGATGGAGCAGTACAAACTATAATACATAGTCTTGTTAGCTGAGTGATAAACAAACTAAATAAATGCGAAACAGCATGTAAACTCTGTAATTAGGGTTCAGGGAATGTGTAAAAAATTGGGCATGCCTATTTAAGTACACATAATTACAACAGTATTACAACCCGTCGCTAGCCAATTACATAAAGTAAATCACAGAATTTGCACTAATAGAATTCTTTTTTTCATTCAAACTTTGACTTATAAAGTATCCTATATCTATAATTTTGAGTTCAATATCTTATTCTATATCATATATATAAAATTCACACAAGAGCATATTTTAAAGCTCAATATATAACCTGATCATAATATTGAATTGGCCAATCAGACTAGAATTTTAAACTATAATAGATTTTTTGTGAGTTAAAGTTTTTATAGGTTAAGGTTTCTATAGGTTAGGGTTAGGTTGGGGTTAAGTATGAGCATGCCTTTTGGCTATATGGCAAGCCATTTGGCCATATGGCATACCCATGAGCATTTCCTATGCTCCTGTGTCCCAAACTCTATTTGTGATAAAGTTTATGAACCTGCTTAAAAAAAAGCATTATTTTTTAACAAAGTTTAATTGCTTATAAGTAAGGATAGGAATAATATAGTCATTAGTTGACTAGTCGACTATTAGTTGACTAGTCGACTATTAGTTGATTAATCGACTAATTTTTTATAGTCAGTCAATCAACTAGTCGATTAGTCAATTAGTAGATTAGTAGATTAGTCGATTAGTCAACTAGCCAATTAGTCAATTAGTTGATTAGTTGATTAGTTGATTAGTTGACTAATCAATTAGTTGATTAGTTTGGTTACTTGCCTATTGATCATCTATTTCAATTGACTATGATTAGTTAATTAGCTGACTAAACAACTAGTGGTTTAGTCGATTAGTCAATTAATCAATTAGTTAACTAGTCGACTAATCGATTAGGGCACACCATTTATTACATAATTTTTACTATGGATACATGGTCAGAGGCAGTGATCACGTCTATATGTTATATTAATCAATCAGAATTAAATAAAATGATTACACCTATACATGGGTAGAGGTGGCTGCTAAATAAAAAATATTACATAATAAATGGCATGCCCCTTAGTCAATTAGTCAATTAATCAATTAATCAATTAGCTGATTAGTCAATTAGTTGATTAATCGATTAGTCAATTAACCGATTATTTGATTAGTCAATTTTTAGTTAGTCAATAACTAACATTTTAGTAGGACCCTGAATAATCTATATGAGATCATATTTGAAAAATAGCTAATGAAGGCCAGTTTATTAAAAAAGGTTATATTTGAAAAGTAGGTATTAGAGAAAAAGGTTATATTTGAAAACTACTAAATAGCAAAATATGTATATTTGAAAGAATGCTAATAGGGTAATTTTTATAAATATTATATTTGAAATGTGCTAATAAAAATCAGAAAAAATGCAAAAATCAGAAAAATGCAAAAATTAAATAAAAATTAACCAAAACGGAGAGGGGGTTTTTTTTTTAAGTTTTTTCACACAGCTTGTATATATTTAGGGAATTGCTATTTTCACCCCCCACTTTTGCTAATTCCACCCCCCAGCCGGCCTCTGACCAGTCTCTGACCCTTCCGACCTAGTCACGTGCAACGTAGTACAAATAGAGATCACGTGACTTTCGAATTCTCGCATTTTAACAAAATTTTAGTTACACAAAACCTGTAATCACATGATTTGTATAACCAAAAAAAGCCAATCAAAATTCGAACCAGAACTTGGTCCAAATTGACCCAATTCGGGTTCATTTGAACAAGAACTTGGTTCAAATTGAACCATTTCAGGTACATTTGAACCAGAAATTGGTTCAAATTGAGCAACTTCCCTTTGGGTTCATTTAAACCGAGCTTGGTTCAAATTATACCACTTCAGGTTCATTTGAACTAAGTTCTGGTTCAATTGAACTACTCCGGGTTCATTTGAACCAAGTTCTGGTTAAATTGAACTACTTCGGGTTCACTTGAACCAAGTCTTGGTTCAAATTGAACCACTTCGAGTTCATTTGAACCAAGTTTTGGTTCAAATTGCCACTTCGGGTTCATTTGAACCAGAAGTTGGTTTAAATGAACCCGAAGTGGCTCAATTAGAACCAATTTCTGGTTTAAGTGAATCCAAAGTTGTTCAATTTAACTAGAACTTGGTTCAAAATGAACCCGAAGTGGTTCGATTGAACCAGAACTTGGTACAAATGAACCAAAATGGATCAATTTGAACCAGAACTTGGTACAAATGAATCCAAAGAACCCGAAGTAGTTCAGTTTGAACCAAGTTCTGTTCAAATGAACCCGAAGTGGCACAATTTGAACCAAGTTCTGGTTCAAATGAACCCGAAGTGGTTCAATTTGAACTAAGTTCGGTTTAAATGAACCCGAAGTTGCTCAATTTGTACCAATTTCTGGCTCAAATGAACCTGAAATGGTTCAATTTGTGAACCCGAATTGGTTCAATTTGGACCAAGTTCTGATTCGAATTTTGATTGGCTTTTTTGGTTATTCAAATCACGTGATCACAGGTTTTGCATAATCTAAAACTTTGTTAAAATGATGAATTTGAAAGTCACGTGATCTCTATTTGTACTATGTTGCACATGACTAGGTCGGAAGGGTCGGAGACTGGTCAGAGACCAGCTGGGATCAAAAGTGGGGGTAAAAATAGCAATTCTCTATATTTATGATCCTTGGTAGCTTGTGAATTAAAGATATAGTGTAATATAGATTATTTTTAATAGTAATCACGTTGCAAATCATGCAGATTATATAATATCATATGAATTACATAGATTCTAACCAATCTGAATTAATTATTTTTGTAGATCTCCTTGTAAATATTAGCAACTCTTCGCAAATTTTATAGTATTGAAAAATTGAAAAATATATTGAATTATTTTTGCTTATATTTACAAAAGGTTAAAAATCAATTTTTTATATTGTTTGCAATTAATTTAATTAATTTTTAAAATTAGGTACTGACATTTATTATCTAATATTCATTTACTATAGGGGCTTACCCCACTCCAGGTAAAGTCTATAAATAGAATTTTAGCCAATCAAATTTAACTAAGGTAAGATTTTTCTTGACACCACCCCCTAAAATATTACTTAATAAATATCAGAGCCCTTATTATAAATTTGTTTATATAAACTGCTGATTTTTGTATGTACAACAAATAATTTGGCATTTATATTTATATTATATTACACTATACTCTTAAATGGGCTTAAGAAATTTGAACTTTGTTTTTTTTTTTTTTTTAGGAAACGTCCTGAGAACATTCTGTTTTTTTTTTTTTTTATAGAATGTTCTTTTTTTTGAGAATGGTTTGTTTTTTTTTTTTTAGAAAACATTCTGTTTTTTTTTGGAAAACATTGTATTTCAAAAAAAGTTAGAGGTGGGTAAAAGTTTGATCTAATGTGTGAAATATAGCTTATATATACCAAACCAAAAGTGCTACCAAAAAAATTTTACTATAATGCTCAAATATAACCTCACATAGGTTATTTGGGGACCTGTTTTAGTTAACTGACTAATCAACTAAAAATTTTTAACTCTTACTTATAAGTTATTTATATGGTGGTTTTATGATTATTTAAAAGACATAGCTTGGGTATGATTGGTTATGGCTACCATTGGTAAATTACCAAAGGTGTAGTAAATTTACCTTTAGGGCCATGTCATTAATCACCTGATTATTTTTTATCAGAGGCCTACTCCCTCTCTCTTTTTTAATATATATAAAATCAGGTTCTTATATATAATTTCAACTTTTTTTACCCCTCCCTTCTAAAAAATCACCTGACTTTGTCACTCCGCTTATATACTTAGGGAAGTGCAGTTTATTACGTGATTAGGGTTTACATAGGTCCTGACCCCCTAGCGATAGGACTATTGACCAATCAAATTTTAGTATATTTAAAAAAAATTCAAAAACGTCTTTGACCTAAAAATAAGTTACCCCATAATCGACAAAAGTCGCTACATAGTAAAGCCTAAATTTTACTAAGCAAATCGAAAAAGTCATTAAGTAACCTTATTCAGCGGATCAAAATACACTTACCATAAAATTTTCATAAGCATTGGAGAATTTTTTATTAATTGACTTTTGATTTTTACGTTCGACGGAAAAATAAAATTTTTTAAAAAAATATATTTGACGAACACTTCAATATCATTGGCTATTTAGACTATATATATATATATATAGGACGTGATAGATGGCAGACCCCCCAGAAAATTACGTGATTTACTGCACTTCCCTTAAGGTTGGGTCTGTCTATAAATTTTTTTAGCCACTAAATCACATGATTTTATAAAGACCTTCTTAATAATAACTAAGACTAAATTTACATGTAATTACCAAACAGCCTAGCAAAAAATTTAAAATTACAGCAAATTATCAATACTGTTATGGCTAGGTAGTGTTCTACATGGATCGAATCAGACAGATATTTTTAAAAATCCATGTCTGATCTGAAAAATCAAATCAAATTCATATTCAGATCCGGATTTAACTTTAAAGATCCGGGTCCAGATTCAGATTTGACATAGTTATACAACTGACAGTATATGATTGGTTGACATTATGTATAATTACTCTAGTAACTCTCATGCAGGTTTATAGAATGACTTTAACTTATTTATACGCTTTAAAGTACCTTTTGGAAATATAACATTTCACTAACAAAAAATTCGCATGAAAGCAAATTTTAACTCTAAACAAATGTAGATATTCACTGTTAAAATTAAACCAAAATAATCTACCACTCCAAGAACTTCACTTAGAAGCAAATATTTTTATTATAATTCTACTACTGTATGTGTCCGAAATTAAGCTACCTTTTTTGGCCAAAAAATTACACAAAAAATTGTAAAGTAGCTTATTTTCAAAATATTGAGATTTTTGAAAAAATTAAAAAATGTACTAATAAAAAGTTGTTTACTGTAGGTGTATTTTAATGTGCTGAACAACTTTACTTAATTGAACTTTTGAAATTTACTTAGTAGAAAAAGGGTTATTTATAGCAACTGCTAATGAATTTTTTAAGATTTTTAAAAAAAATTAGGAGGGTAGCTTATTTTAGGTAGTAACTTATTTTCGGACATATACAGTAGTACTAGTTATATTAACTATATGTAAACCTTAAATGCCAAAAGCGGTCAATAAAAAAAAAAGATTTGAGCATTATATGTAAGCTTTAAACTTAGAACTTTGAGTATACTATTTAATATCATCAGCAAAAAAAAATATATGTAAACCTCCGTAAGTTTTTACGCGAGGGTAAACTTACGAAAAACTTACGATTAGTTCGGAATATTACGTAGGGGTAATAATTATGAAAGTTTATGCTATATTTAGTTCGAAATATTGCGTAAGGTAAGATTTACGAAAATTTACGTTATAGTAATTACGTAGTATTACGAACCAAAATAATGTATAAGTTTACAAAAATTTATTACATGCCGATTATCATCTATACATGCAAATATCCGGAATTATATAATAATTATATCATTAAAATTAAAATTCTTATTTATTAAACGTAATACATATTCGTGCTATATACAAGTTTTATTTTTAATTGCACTAATACAACACCGTGTTGTATTAGTATTCAAAAATAAAGACTAAACCACTACAAACTTTTATCAAAGTTTCCTCTACTTATACTCAAAAAAAATATTAAAGGCCCAAAGAACAAAGGTGCTAAGCAATAAAACCCACTAACAACAATGGTACTAAGGTAGCAAAAGAGGTGCTAAGCAATAAACCCCACCAACAATGGCAGTACTAAGGCGGCAAAAGCATACCCAAAGGCTCCAAAACAACACTGATGATACTAAAGCAGTGAAAGTATACCCAAAGGCTCCAAAAACAATAACGAAGATACCAAAGCGACTTACCTAGCAAAAAAAAAAATCTACTGGAAATGAAAATACCAACAAGACCTATTTACCAACAAAAACTCAAACGATATCAACGAACCGGTAAAACGCCAATGACGACGAAGTCTAAAAGCACCATACAAGTTGAAAGACAAGAAAAAAACTTATCTATCATTTCTCAGTTCTAGCAAAGCGAAAAACATACAAGACTTACCATGAAGAACGTTGCAACGAAAACAACCAACAAAAACCTGTAAACGACATCACCGAAACGGCATAGTTGAAATCACCAAAACGACGAAGCCCACATACAATAGCATAAAAATGGTTAGTTTAGAAAAAGAAAAAAAAAACATATTCCGACAAGACTTACGAAGAAGAATGCCGAAGAACCTAAAATCGATGAAATCCTAAAACTAATGAAAGCCTGGAATCCCACAAACCTGATACCACAAACGACGGCGACAAAATGGCGAAAAAAAACCTAATTTGAAAAAAAAAAACAATAACGAAAAACCTGACACCAAAAACAAAATAAAAATACATTACCGGCGCAGTGAATTAAATGTTACTACGAAAGAAGCACCGTATTGGACGACACCACCGACGAAAAAAATACCACAAGAAAAACACTAGCCGCGAAAAAGCACCGAACTGGACAATGCAAGAATAAGTTAGTACTTACTAATATTACAGTAAGAAAAAAAGACAAAAAAAAATAACTTATCTTTTTAATAAATTAAATGTTCAAAAAAAAGATCAAGATCCAGATTTATATTTATATCCGGATATAATATGCAATCCGGAATTAAAATTGTTTTGTTATAATTCTGGCCAAATGATCTGCAAATTTGGCCGGAATTATGAATAAGGTATTTCTCAACCGGGTAACCCGCCCACCCGCGGGTGACCTGGGTGATACTTACCTGGATATATAATATATAATCTGAATTATATACTATATTCGGGATGGAATAGTATGATACGTAGTAGAGTGGGGTATCACACGGACTAATTGATCAAAACTATGTCCAATAACTATGTAATCTATCATAATGCAGATTTTTATTAGTAAAATTAAAATAAATGATCGAACGTAATTTTACTTTACTCAATTATAAAGAAAAGTGCAAAATTCTAAAGGTATCACATAAATATTGTATTTATTTATCTAATTTTTTTTAATTGAAAGCTGTTTGTCAGAACTGTTTCAAAGTAGCTATGGTTGATTTTTCACTAAAGTTCTAATTAAGTTTCGATTTATATGTTTTAAAGTAACTTTTTTCGTCGTAATTAATGAATTTTCAAGTACTCTATAAAGTGAATGTTCAAAATCCACATATTAATAGAAAAAATAAAACAATAGCTTTATTCTTTGACTTTATATAAATAACTGGTAAAAATTTCAAGACGATTGCAAGCCTATATAATAAGTTGATACATTTTAAAATATCTAAAATATCGATTTTCATATGAGTTAATAAAATCCGATACGGTATATAGAAATAAATCGATATGCTTTGTGGTAACGTAAAAATCTGCAATATGATAAATCACATAGTTATCGAATATAGTTTTGATTAATTAGTCCATGTGACACCCCAGTAGTAGAGGTATGTATAGTTCGCCAAAAGAAATTCTTTTAAAAAATTTTCCTATGACCTATACTAATCCTAATATGATTAGCACTTACCCTAATCCTAACTATTGTAATGGTTGAGTTGGGAGCGATAAAACAATATAGACAATAGTGCCAATTTAAAGCTCCAACCAGTTAGGGTAGAGTGAATAAGGCGATAGTAAAAGGAAAGTTCAGAAGTTTATGATGACAGAGAACGAAACAATGGGGCACTATGTAAATCAAAGATATTATTGTACGGCAATGTTGTTACTGCTATAAAAAATTTTGATCGTATTTGTATGGCTGAGTTTTAAAATTCTTATTAGACAGAGCCACAAGAATTTTAAAATTCAACTGTACAAATACGTATGATCAACAACAGCGGACAATAACTTATAATTATCGAAGATTTTCAAAGTTTTTATGTAACTATGATGATTACGATTAATTTATTTCATTAAAATTTACCACGCTAATAAATTAAATATTGATGCAAATAACATTTAATTTAATGAATTATTGAAAATATTTGAAGCAATATCAGGCCCAAATTGCTGCAAATTTAGTTGAAGTGGGCCTTTAGATGACTCTTTAATCGATACCAATGCTGATACTGATGTCTCTTCGATTGATGCCAATACTCCTTCAATTTATTCCAATACCCCTTCGATTGAGGTTATAAAGATGGTATGGGATGATGGGTAGTATTGATAATGATTGTTATCTGATACCACTTAAAATAGTTCCCACGGTATGTTTGACTGGGTAACTTTTAATTCATCATGTTTAAATCTTATAACTGAATAAGTTTTATATGCAAGTTAAGTATTTTTAATTATTATTTATTTGTTTCTATTATTATTTATTACTGTACATTTTAATTACAGTATACAAACTAATTCTCTTTTTTTTTTTTGTAATTTTTACTTAAAATTCATATTATAAAAATGTTAAACCGGATTTGATACGATAATTCTAAATTCGTTAGTCCTGAATACAATTGTTTTTATTCCGATAGTGTTGAATGTGCTAAATACGATAGAAGATTCACTTTCAAAGCATCCTTTTAAAATAAACGAAATGATGCAGAGAGAAGACTTCAATGATGTTGTTCAGCAAAACTTGTTTTCAATTATTGCTGATTTTATTGTATACTTGTTCTTGAGAATTGTTTGTTTAGAATTTGTTTATACAATTTACATTTTTGTTCGTAATAGGTTTAGTATCAGAATTGTAATCAACCTTAGGCTGCCATACTTTAAAACTCTATTTTCTTCGCTATTGTTTTTTGAGTATTTGTAGAAATCGTACCATTAATAATTCATTTATTTTGTCACTTGTTGGCTTACAACATTTAGTTTATTAATATTTGTTATCTTTATTTTATTTTTTGGATTTAACAGAAAATGAGTTTGTTTTTTGTAAATAAAAAAATCAAATGTAAAGAGAAAAAAGTCAAGCGTAAAAAAAAAAATTTATACAGTATAAAAAATTTTAATTTATTGTTTACATCATTAATTTGAGTTTAATTTTCATAGCGAGTGATCCCGATCGCTATAGGGTATTGGATAATACCATTATTGAATGCTTCGCGTCAATAACTGACATATCTGGAGTCGATTTGATCGTGAGATATTCTATATAAATTACTACTGTATTGAATGTGGCAATTAAGCATCTGTTGTAGTTCTATTTGTAAGTTTTTAAGTATGTAAGAAGATCGTAAGCTTACATAAAAATTGAGCGTAAAACTACATATTCTTATAGTTCGTAAGAAAATCATAGATTTATGTAAAATTTTTATGTAAATTTACGATTTTCTTACGCACTATAAGAAAAGTGTAAATTTACGTAAAAATTTTATGTAAATTTACGATTTTCTTACACACCATAAGGAAATCATAAATTTACGTAAAAATTTTACATAAATTTATGATTTTCTTACGCACTGTAAGACTTACGTAGTTTTATGCTAAATTTTACGTAAGTTTACGATTTTCTTACGTACTGTAAAAACTTACGAAAGTTTACACATATATATTTTTGCTGATGATACTATAAATTACAATAATAATAGGCTTGACTAACGTTTACTATGTATTTTACGTTTATAGAGTTATACTACTGTACTACTAGAGTAATAAATATAACTTTGGGTTAATTAGTAGGTCAATAATATGTATAAGTGTTATTATTTTATTAATTATATAGGCTAAGAGTTATGTTGCATCTTTGATAAAGGCCGTGATAATTAAAAATCAGATAAAATTATTTTAATTACTTTTCAAATTGTAATAAATAAAGAATAATAGCTTATTAATAATTTATTTGGAAGCGAGTCAAAATCCTGACAAACAGAATCCCGACAGGTCATAATCCTGACAAAAAAATCCCGACAATAAAAATTCTGAAAATCCTGACAAATTAAATTTATTTAAGTTAGGTTAGGGTTAAGTAAGTACCTAGGATAGGGTTAGGGTGAGCACCTGGGCTAGAGTTTGGTTTAGTTGATTTTATAGTAAAGTTGCTCAAGGAAAGCTTTTTTTGATTGTCAGGATTTTTGATTGTCAGAATTTTGTTGTTGAGATTATAACTTGTTGGGATTTTGTTTATCGGGATTTTGACCCAAACCCAATTTATTTACATACTGAAATTTTAATCAATTGAGCGGTTTATTAATAGTTAATAATAAATACCAATTTACACATTATATATCTATTTTTAAAATGTAACAAATTCCTTTTGGCATGCATCTATTAGTTGTAAGCTTCTTATGTTAAGATTTTTTTATTTTTTTAGTAATGTTTAAAACGATGAATCTTTAAAAACTATGCATTTTGATTGGCTAATTATCATGGGAATTCATGGTTAGATCTACAAGAATTAACCAATCATATGAATGTCATCCTATGACATGTAGGTACAATTACTAAATTAACCAATCAGAGTCTACTAAATACAGCCAATCAGCGTGAACGGATCCAACGGATCTTTCGGATCGGATCCTCAATATGGATTCGAATTTGCGGATCCTATAAATACGGATCCGGACACGATCAGACCACCGGATCCGGATCGGATCTGCGGAACCTATGGCTAGGGTTGTCAGGTGGTAAATTACCATTGGTAATTACGGTAATTTACCAGGTAATTTACCAAAGGTGCGGTAAATTTACCTTTATATTCTTAAGGTTGGGTCTGTCTATGTAATTTGATTGGCTAAAGAAATTTTTAGCCACTAAATCACGTGATTTTATACAGACCTTCTTAAGAATAACTAAGGGTATACTCTTAATTTACCAAACAGAGCAGTCCGGTAAATTTACCAAAAAAAAATTTAAATTACGGTAAATTAACAACCCTGGTCATGATATAATGATATTAATGTTCGTACAACAAAGATTATTATATTGTCAAGCATTGACCTGCCCATGCTTCAATATTCGGTCTACCGCATATTATTTGATAGCAAAATTTCCATATGAGTTATTCCAACAAAAACCAATAACAATAATTGGTATGAATACATAGTCTAAAATAGAAATTATTTTGTTAATTAAAATTATTGTATATACAGTCAGACCTCTCTAAATGCAATTCATATGTCAAAATTTAGTCAAATGTGCACTTAAAGAGGTATTGCATTTAGGGAGGTAAAAATTTTTTTATACAATCATTTCCGGTGGAATGCTCCAAAAAATAAATTCAGCTGCAGTGTGGTCTAGAAATTTAAATAAAGAACTGTCTTTTTTATTATTCGTAACAGTGTTTAATTCTTTTAATAGGGAAATTTAAAAAAAAAATTGTAAAGAAAAAATAAATAAATATTCATCAAAAGTTCATCAATTGACATTAAAAAAATATATTCAATTAATCTACCATCGTCATCCAATATTCTATCATATAACATTCCTTTTCCACAAAATTTTGTTCGATCCAGTTTTCATAATATTGTTCCCAATCCATTAAAGCACGAAAGGTAAGTAAAAAGGCAGAAAGTACAAAAAAACAATGTACGGCATCAAATCCTATCATTGTAAATGTTGTAAAAGGAAATACTTGTTTATATAACGTTTGAGAATGTGAAAATACGACCGATAGGGCAGCTGCCCCACGGATTCCATTGAGAAACTTAAAGTGAAAATCCGAATGTGTTGACATTTTTAACGTTAATTTTGAGTGTGAATGCCTGTAAATTGGTTGCTTTCGGTATTGGATCGTTTTTGTTAGTTATAGCAAGTGATCGACTAAGGAAAAAAGTTATCTAAAACTGTTCAGTTACACTATTTCATTCATGCTTAGCATAGGTCGACTTATCGTTATCGTTATTTGCGCTATAATACAAATCCAAAAAAAGTATAAACAATTAAGACACAACATATTTTATGTTGTATAATATACGTACGTAGTAAAGATAGTCGACGATATTATTATACGTACGTTCGTACGTACGTATTACGCATAGATGTACGATGACAAACATATGCACTTGCAATACGCATGGTTTTTAAACTTAAAGAATTCGTTGTATGAAAATAAGAAATAAAATAGCATATTTTTGGTCCAATTGCTTCCATGAATGAAGAGATTGAATTTGAATTAAATTTTAAACTTGCTGAAAGCGGCAATACGGACAAGCAAGTTAATCTTGGATTGTGTTATGAAAATGGCATAGGTACAGTTAAGGATGAAAAAAAGGCATTTGAGTGGTATTTAAAATCTGCTGAAGGTGGCAATTCGAATGGACAATGTAATCTCGGGGTTTGCTATCAAAAAGGTATAGGTACAGATAAAGACGAAAAAAAGGCATTTGAGTGGCATTTAAAATCTGCTGAAGGTGGCAATTCGAATGGACAATATAATCTTGGGTTCTGCTATGACGAAGGCATAGGTACGGATAAAGACGAAAAAAAGGCATTTGAGTGGTATTTAAAATCTGCTGAAGGTGGCAACTCGAATGGACAAGATAATCTTGGACGGTGTTATAAAAATGGAATAGGCACGGCCAAGGATGAAAAAAAGGCATTTGAATGGCATTTGAAATCGGCCGAAGGTGGTAATTCTCTTGGACAATGTCATTTAGGATTCTGCTATGAATATGGCATAGGAACAACCGAGGATGAAAAAAAGGCATTTGAATGGTATTTGAAATCTGCTGAAGGTGGCAATTCATACGGACAAGTTTGTCTTGGAATGTGTTATAATTATGGCATAGGAACAGACAAAGATGAAAAAAAGGCATTTGAGTTGTATTTAAAATCTGCTGAAGATGGTGATTCCGATGGGAAATATAATCTGGCAATGTGCTATATGGATGGTACAGTACTAAAAAGGATAAAAAAAAGGCGTTTGAGTGGCTTTTAAAATCTGCTGAAGGTGGTGACCCCGATGGACAACATCATCTTGGATTATGTTATCGAAACGGCGTTGGAATATCACCTAATATAGAAAAAGCTATTGAATGGCTGCAAAAAGCAAAAGATAATAAATATCAAGAAGTAATTAGTTATAAAAACCTTGATATTGATGATTCTCTAAAAACCTTATTATCAGAAAATAATTTAATATCTTGGGTTCCATTTAAAAATTTAAATTTTATAAAGGAAATTGGAAAAGGCGGGTTTGCAACTGTTTATTATGCTACATGGGAATACACAACTACAACCTATACTGTTGATAATCCTGTTGCACTTAAATTATTTCATGGAACAAACAATAGCTGTCAGGAACTTATAAAAGAGGTGAACATTTGTTATCTTAATGCTTAAATAAAGATTAAATTTTTTTTGACTAGATTTTTAATTAAAAATAATGTTTTTAAAGCTAAATGCATATTATAGGTTTGGATCTAAAAATCCAATATTTTTACAATGCCACGGAATAACAAGGGATGAATATACAGGAAGCTATATCCTGGTACTGCAATATGCAGAAATGGGATCTTTACGTAAGAATCTTTGTACGATTGCACAAATGAGATGGGAGAAAAAATTGGAATTGATATCATATATTGCACTTGATCTTCAGTTAATTCATTCACATAATATTATTCATCGAGATTTACACAGTGGAAACATATTTCAAGACGATTTACATAATGCATATATTGGAGATTTGGGATTTGCAATAGCAATAAACAGAACATTAGAAAAGGAATCTAATGAAATTTATGGTGCTTTACCATATATTGCACCTGAAATTTTACAAAGAAAATCATTTACTAAAGCATCAGATATTTATTCTTTTGGGATAATTATGTGGGAAATTTCTTCAGATGATATTGCATTTTCGAAATATGAAGGTAATGAAGAAAGTTTATTTATAGAAATTTGCAATGGGTTAAGGCCAAATATTCTTAAAGGTACAGCAACATGTTATGCAGAGCTTTTAAAAAAATGTTGGGATAAGGATCCGGATAAACGCCCATCAGCTTTAGAAATTTATGAAACCATTAAAAATTGGAAAAATAACACTGAAATTTTATCAGAATTTATAAAGTCTGATAATGAAATGGTAATAGAAAATAATCAATCTGACGTTATTATAGATAATAATTCAGTTTATAGTAGTAAGCTTATTAGTCTTATCAATCAAAAACTAAATAATTGTGATATCTCAGATAATAATATTGATATTGAA
This sequence comes from Gigaspora rosea, assembly GCA_003550325.1. NCBI lineage: Eukaryota > Fungi > Glomeromycota > Glomeromycetes > Diversisporales > Gigasporaceae > Gigaspora > Gigaspora rosea. The sequence goes on from QKWP01000104.1 coordinate 109,979, forward strand.
AAGGTAATAATGGAAATGGATGCTGAAAAAGTAAAAATGGATTTTGATACTATAAAAGTAGAGATTGATGTTGATGCCGAGAATGTAATAGTAGATGATGGTAAATATATAAAAGTGAATAATAGTAAAAAAAGAAAAATTTCTTAGTATGCATGTAATGTATTGCATATCGGTAATTTGTAACATGTAAATTAAGATACCCTTAAAGATTAGGTGATGTAATAATACAAATTTTCGCGAAGAGTTTTTTTAATTAGAACCCAAAAGGCATTTGATAATTGTATAGTATGATGCATATATCATTGCTAGGAATATCGTGCGATAATGTTGAATTGTCATGTTGTGCCCCACTATTATGTTTTGACTATTTGGCAAAATATCGAATTTCTCTTTAAAAATATTAAAATTCTTAAATTATTTTTTTTTTAAATATTAAAAAAGGATACAAAATAATATAAATACACGTGTACTACAAAAGTTATAAACTAGCTATATAAAATAAATTATAATTCTAACCCCAGCAAGCCTTTTTTCAAAATAGAATAACTTTATAAACTTATATTGTTAGCAAAGTCTCCATCTTAATAAAAAACAATACTCGATAATTAGAACCTACATTTTGATTTTCTGAATATTTAATTAAAAGATAAAAATATTTGTTATTGTGAAACTTTGTCGTTATATGTATATTAAATTACATGTTCCAGCAAATTATATTAAATCACAATCATATGTATCAAACGATAAGAATTTTTAATTGTTAATAGGGCCTATAATATAAAAATGATTCTGTACAATAAAAAATTAACTGATAAAGTTCCTGTAGAAATATGTCAGCGACAGAATTTTCCACTACAGATTTTAATTGATGTGATGTGATCAATGATTTTATAAAAAATCCGCATATTTTAAATAAATCACTGATTGAATCATTTTTTTACGAAGATGTTCTACACATTGGTTTAAAACTCTGTATGTAAATGATTTGATCCAACATTATTATTGTTATACCAGTATGGCCATTATCTACAACTGCAATCTCTAGAAAAATTAGTTAGGCATATCTACATAAAGTACAACGAATAAAGTAAGACAATCAATAGCTATTATTTTCACATAATAAACTTGTTTTGCTTATTATAAGCTGTTTTAACATCACTATTGATACATGTTCAATTTCAATCAATAGAATTAAATTATAGTTATAATGTCATGACATTTTTGAACACTGATATATTATCGGATTTTGCAAAAATTTCTTTAGCATTTTTTATTTAGAGACAAAGTAAATCAAAGACAAAGTAAATTAGAGACAAAATAAATTGGAGACTAATAAATATACAGTAGTAATAGAATATACTATATATTTTATTTTTTATAGGTATAATGCAAAATACTGATACATATTTACATTGTCACGGGGTAAACGTGATATATCGGATGATCATTTAAAGTACACTGCGCCACGTTTCAGGTGACAATCAATCATGCATATCGGCAGTTCACAATCGATCTGCATATAATTAATCGTGCATAATCGATTACAATCTATTGTATAATACGCATATTGTGATAGCGTCGTAGATAGAGTATCGTACGATTTTAGTCTCGTAGTTTCCATAATGTTCTATAGTTTTAGATTAGAGATTCCCATAACATTTTGTAAAGTATAAAAAGGAGGTTGTTTTAGTTCTTCTGCGGAAGTAATCTTCAGATTATCTGATATCTGAACTTCATATATAATTATAAAGTCAGATTACCCTCGTACCCCCTTATATTTATAATAAATCGTGTTAAATCACCAAGTCACGCCTTTGGCGAGTTGCCTTCTTGTCATCTCTTGTATAGTAAAGTGAAGGATTGTACGATTCTCCCCGTAACAACATATGTATTTATGTACACAGATTTATAGGAATTTCTTATGGACTATAGATATTTCGTACTGTATGTTATCTCAAAATGTACTGTATTGTACTCATGTTTAGCTATATCATATAGAACATTTATATATAATTCGCACTGTACAGAAGATAATTTAGTCCTGCAGTACGAAAATACATATATAATTTCTCAATCATAGTAATGCAATACATCTATGTACCCCGCTAAATTTGGATTTGTGTAACAATCGACACTTAATTAGGATTTAAGTTGATTTAATTTCCAGTTCGATAAAATTATATCGCGAAACTTCATTATAATTAAACCCACTAGTTCAATATACATACATAAACCTGTATCAGCAAGACACTAAATTCTAAAACCGAACGTCTATGCCAAGCTTTTAAATTATGGTTATTCCGCTTTAGAATATAAGATAAACCACCAGTTTATGTATATAATTATAAACAAGCGCATTTTTAAGAAATATGTTTTAGTTTTATTTAACTACTGTAATAAATAATAAAAATATATTTAGAGCATGAACATTGCTTGTTATTACAATGTGTACTTTTACTTTTTTTTTAATTTGGATCTGTTAATTACGATCTTTATAAACTTAACAATTGACCATAATTGCAGTAACTATTTCATCCGGTTGCTATTCGAGTGAAGTGAATATTTTTTCACTAAATTTTTTTTGAAAATACAAAATCACGATCACGAAGGATAATTAATGATTTGTCTTGAACATCATATTTAATAATCTTTAAGCTACTAAACTATGAACTAAATCGTATCATCCCTTAAATTATTTACAGTGTATATTGGATAATACGAATGCAGGTAACTTAAACATTAGACGATGGATTCAATTATAAGCGATATACCTTAAATTATAGTTAATACAAAATTGTTTAATATTTATCATAAGTATATCAATAACTTGTGTGCAAAATATATACATAATTTTATTTGGCAATTAAACCTGCTACACAAAAAACTAAAAGTAGTCCTAACATAAGTTATTAATTATTAGTAATTATGCAGATCCTATAGCTTGTTGCAGGATTCACAGGATTCTACTCAAAGAAGGAAATGTTAACAAAAAATTCAACCGCGCCAAAAAAATATTCGACATATTGTAACTATTATTTTGGGAGAGAGGGATATTTAACCGATTTAACTCTAATAGTTACGAAAATTATATGACTCAGGTTTATGATGGAATTTGGGACAGTACGAGGTTTTAACGGGGCAGATGCTAACGAGAGTTGGAAAAAATGATATGAAAATAGACTACAACGGGGCAAAAGACTTTCGATTTAAAAAAAAATACGCAAAAGGACTCTTCAGCACAACTTAAGCTTACTTCCTTTTATTTTATTTAAAATCGAGGAGAAGATTCTGCTTTATTAAACTCGAAAATATGGGTGCTTATATACATTTAGGTTTATTATACTACACGTTTGACGCGTTAGCACGTTAATCGTGCAATTCGCCACCTAATGTGATACGAAAATACTAATTTTAAGCCCATCACGTTGAACGTGTTTCCTCATAATTTTGAAGCCACAAAATTCCCTGCCACTGCACGTTTGACGTGATAGCACGTTAAGCGTGCTATAATGCTTAGGAAAACAGGGGTAATCATATGTAAATCACTACATAAACAGGAAAAATAGGGAAAACGATCTCTATAAAAATTTTCAAAAATAAAAAATAATTGAATTTTTCTAATGTCACAAATTGTGATTTGTGACAATATGTAACATACAAAACCTTTTCAAAAAGAATGTTGCAAATATTGCGCGTCTACATGTAATATGACTAAGTCCCATTGAAAGAGAACTGTTATAAAGATATCGCATACTAGGTAAATGCATGTCCGGAGCCAATATTTAATATATACACTATACATTATATTTAACATCAATACAGCAATATAAGTTGATTACGTATCTGTTATTGTTTTTGTCGATCAGTTGAGTGTGATTGGTTGTATATCACATAATGCGACCTGACAGACGAACATTTGCTGATCAAACCTTTTCGTAAAAATAGAGTCCTCCGCTTCGCTCCGGACTAATTAATGTAACATACCAAAAATCCCCTTGAAAGAAATTGACACAAAAATATTGCACATTTGCATGTAATATAACAAACCTCCATTGAAAAAGAATTGTCATAAGAAATATCGCATATTTTACCTGTTTAAATTATATCAAATTAAGAATAACAAGTAAAAGATGTTGAATTAAAATACTTATTATTGCAATTGCTTCGTAATTTAAAAACTAACTGTTCATATTCATAAACCTAAAACAAAAAAATAATCGTTATTGCAAAAATGTCTAATAATTTAAACAAAAGTTCGACATTCACCCCTAAATCTGATAGATCCAAATCGCAAAAAGTGAATACAGATGACCAAAATCCACTCACCAACTTAGTTTAACTGATTTAATAAACAATCTTGTTGAGAACTCATACAGGAGGGTCCCCAAAATTCTGGGTCGGAATACGTCAGAGTGAATCAGAATCATGGTCGGCTGATCAATTTTGCCCCAAAATCATAAAAAATTTTAATAATGATCCATTTATTAAGTAAAAAAATGTCCAGATAATAAGTTTGCTATAGAACATGCTAACAACTAGGGTTAAATGCCGACCTAGATCCGACGCATCTGAACCAGAATTTTGGTGATCCTCCTGTAAAATTCGTTGTTGAGTGTGCAAAAAGATCGACTCTTCAAATACCTTCATCTAATAATAATTTTGGATCTGAATTGCAGGACAATCCTAATTCAGAATTACAAAAACTTGAATATACATCTGACATTCAAGAATTTGAGCCTAAATCACAAGATATTGACTCTGAATCATTAGAGGAACTTGAACCTGAATTGGAATTGCCAGAACCCAAAGATGCAGATATGAATGAATTTGTTAAAGTTTATACTCACCTTGAATTGAATACATACAAAGACTGAATTAAAAATATCTTCCTAAATATTGCAGGTGCTAATTATATTTATAAAGATAACTATAAGACTTTAGAATATAAATCATATTAGTGGATTGGCACAATTGGGTATATCGACCAATCATGATCGAGGATTATCAAAAAAATTTTGCACGAAAATTTATTATAGAGCGAATTTTCACAAAGATGGTCTTTTTAACCAGCTTTGCATTTATAATTAAGTACGTAGAACATTATGAAATTCATGTATTTAATTATAAGCCAAAAGTAGATTAAAAAGGCCATTTTTTTGAAAATTAGCNGTAGAACATTATGAAATTCATGTATTTAATTATAAGCCAAAAGTAGATTAAAAAGGCCATTTTTTTGAAAATTAGCTTCTGAATTTACCCTTGATAGTTACCAACCCATCTAACAATGCCCAACCCATTCCATTCTAAAACACTCAAGTATTTCAACAAATGGTAAAAGTACTTTTTTCTACAGCTTGGCATAGCTCTTTTATTGAGTTTTTTTTTTGGTTTTTTAACTTGTCTAAACATTAAAGAAGCCTTTTGTTAGTTGTAACAAGTGCTTCATTTGTTAGTTTTTCAATGTCACTTAGGAGCAAATTTTCATGTAACAGTTTATTGAAAAAAGGCCCAATCTGCTGATATGTTAAATGAAAGATATTTTGCTACTGTTATAGAAAGCCAAGGTCAACAGCTGGCACAATGAAATGAGCATCAAACCCTTATCAGATCACAGCCATCCCTGTTTAGTTCAAAAGCTATCAAAAAAAACAGGCTATAAATCTTATATATGTGTATTAAAATATCATAGTAAAGAAGATAATAGTGTCCATATTGTTCACTATATGTTACATCAAGAACACAATTCTGGTAATATTGAAATTTATGTTATTTTAAAATATCTGAACAAGCAAAGGAATAGATTCATGGAAGAGCTAAAGATAGAATAAAATTCTCTCAAATTGTGCATTATTTCACTAGGACCCCAAAGAACTTTGATACAACTCAGATTTGAGTTTGTATAATATCAGCCAAATAGGCGTATAAAATAGGCCAAAATTTAAAATTTTACTATATAAAAATGCAATGTCTGATGAATTTCTATGCAAAATTTCCTTTTTTAGTAACCTCTGAGTTATATCAAAGTTCTTTGAAGTCCTGTTTCACCAGCATATCAATCATTTTCATGAAACAAAGGATATAGAATCTTTACCTTTAGTACAAAAAAGAGATCTATATATAATATTGCTAGTAAAGAGATGAATTGTGTGGTTTTTTTAGAAAACAAAAAAAGAAGCATATAATAATAATACATCTGTTAAAGAATGGATTATTTTGTCAAAATAAGATAGTTCTTATACATACAATAATCCAACTAGGGCTCATCTTTAGGATTTATATATGCTTTCCAAACTAAGTTTTAAAGAAAAATGCTAAAATTAAAAAAGTGCACAAACAGTTTGCCTTGATGGCACTTAAAGAAGACCCTTGCATAAGACAAATCTTTTAACTTTGCTTGTTCAGGACAATATTAATGAACATAGTATACCTGTAGCCCATTTAATATTAGAAAAAATATCAAAAGAACTATTAATTTGTTTTTTAAAGTTTAAAGGCCGTGTGCTATGGCCGGGATTTTATTAAGAGTTATAGTGACGTAATATTTGTTACATGAATGAGGATACAACTAGTCACACGTGCACTTTTGGTGCCTAATTTAAGTAGTCCGCCCAGAGGTTCTACACTAGCTGCCATACCTACAACCCAACTATCTATTTAAACCCTCTGGTTCATGGTCCTCCTATTACTACCCGACGCACTGCATTTAAGCAGATATTGAGGGCCACTACCCTTTTGGATATCGACGACCTAAGGGCTACTTTACCCTCGCACAAGAGCCTACTGTGACACCTTCCATGTCCCATACATGTACCATTGCCCAGATTTGGTAACCGAAGTTACCTGCCCTTATTAGTTTCGTTCCGATCATGGTATCCGCCTTCTCTTGGCGCATACCGTAAGGACCGATTTTTCACTACCTCCTAACTCGGGTCTTGCCAAACGGGTTCTTGTGGGTTTTTTCCAGTTCCCTAGATTTGCGATGTAGTATATCATTGCGCCCACAGGCTCCCATTCGAGATGGTGGAACCAAGGTTACAGGTTTAACGCCCAACCGCTCATAAGCCACAATCACTGAACGCAGATTTAACTTCAAAACGTCGCCAGTGGGATTCGAACTGTCAACCTGCCGCTTGGGGTGACACCTTGACCACTTTTCTAAAGCACCACACCCAAGAACTATTAATTTGTTGGCTTGAAGCTATTAAAAAGCAAATAAAAATTGGATGCCTTATACTTTTTTTACTAATTGTAATTATGCACAACAAAATGTTATTAATATAATATATTCTAAAGCTATGATTTAATTACCATATTTGCACATAATAATGAGCAGGGTAAAATTATGAATTTCAGCCTAAATTAAGCTTAATTCAGGCCAAAACTCAAAATAACACCCGGCCCACTATTATGCACAAATACTGTATATTAATGGCATATTAAAAATGCTTGGCAAAAAATAAAAATAAAAATAATAGTAATAAGAAGTATTTTAAAACACAAAACAAAAGTGAAAAAGATAGTAATATTTTTAAAAGATCAGAAAAACAAGTGGTACAAAATACAGTATTAGATAAGCTTAATGACATAATGTGAATTCATAATATTTACCAGATAGAAAGTAAATTCAATGAATATTTAGCAAGATAGAAAGGATTTAATAAAAAAATAGATAGAGTACATTAAAAAAGAATATAATACAATTATAAAAAGTGGATTAATGCATACTGCCTATATGAACATCAAGAAATAAATATAACAAACTTTATTGAATCCTGGTATAAAAAATTACAATATATTTACTTTGCAGCTAAGCAAAAGAACAGAACTAATACACTAATATGATCTTTACAAAATGCTTTGAGAGATGCAAAGTTTGAATATAAAGCTATTTGTTTAACGATTAGAAGGATAAAGCCTTGCCAAAAAGAATAACAAAAATATGAAATCACTAGTTTGGAACTTGATAATATTAATTTTTTTAGTAACTAATACTATCTTGTAAAATTATCAAAAGATAGGCATCATGAGATTAGTATTAAAAATCATATACAAAACCTTTCATAAAAGACTCACTTTATAATAAACTTTTTTTAACAAATTTATTATAGAGTTTGGTATAGAAACATAGTGAATTACTTTTTTAAAACTTATAAAAATTTTTATTATATGGTAAAAACTATCAATTCATTATAAAAAATTAACTGCACATATTTTTATTCTTTTTATTCATTTGTTATTTATATAATATTTCAACAAAAAATAAGGATAGTCTTATATATGAAAATATAAGAAAATACAATTATAACTTACTTATATTATAATAAAGTTCTCAGGTTGGAAAAATTTTTACTATAACTTATATCAAGAGAATACTAAAAATACTTTACAAAATATGATTGAAATTTAATAATTCTGTAATTTAAACTCTTTATTATATCAAAAGTTTACTATAGATATATTTTATAGATTGGATATAAAATGGCATTCAAGAGAATATGCATTTACAGAATATAGAACATGCATTTTTTACTAATAACATCTTGCGGAAAAGAAAAAACATGCATTTAGAAAGGTATTGCATTTATGAAGGTTGCATTTATAGAGGTCCAACACTGGTTCAACTGTATTTGGCATGCATATAGAGCTGATACATTCTGTTATTTAACTTATGAGTATATTTTAAAACTTTACAATATTTTCTAGCTTTGTTCAAATTATTTATTTGTGTTAATTTGGTTTATGAATGCAGATTTGTTTATAAGTACAAATACAGTTGAGGCTTACTATAATAAACTATAATAATCTCTGAATATAATAATTATAAAATTTTAGATTTATATTAGTTGAGTTGTTTTAGAACTCTACAGTCTTTTATAATTTCATTCAAATTACTTATTAGCATTAATTTGGTTCGTGAATACAGATTTGTTTATAAATCCAATTACATTATAACAACGTGAAATTTTAATATTTATATTAGTTTAGTTTAGAAAATGTAGATTTTTTTTTGTTATCCAATAATTTGATATTATTTGTACAATATAATTCAAATTTACAATTTATTTTATTGAAAAAATTTTCAAACCAAAATTTTCGAAAGTGTAAAAACAGAATATTATATGACTGTGCTCTTGATTGGTGATTATGTTGGGTCTTTTAAATTTGCAAAACTAATTATTGTTACACAAATTAAAAATGAAATACCATATACAAGACCCAGACTTATTTGGTCTGGTCTTACTGAAAATTTCTTAAACCAGTTCAATAAACCGGTTATAACCACAGTCCGGCAAGGACTGTAACATCCCTAATGACATGCCCCTGTGCCCCGAACCCTATCTGTGATAAAGTTTACAGACCTGCTTAATAATAAAAACTGGCACTTATGCAACAAGTAGTCGAAATGAATTAATTGCACAAGACATTATCATTATGATTATTATTTATGCAATCAATGAGGAACTGCAACTCGGAAGTACAAATAATTCGTCGGCATCATTTTCTAATAAACAAACAAACAAGTGATCATCCGTTAAATCCATATCTAACTAGATTTTTAATACTTCGTGATGGGTAGTTTCAAGAACAGTGAACCCAATACAGTTATATATTCATAATTAATAATTCGGCCTAAGTTAGAGTTAGTGTTAGATTAGGTGATATATAGTTTAAGCCAATTTTGTTAGCATTAGTAAGGGGTACCCTAGCCATGCAAAAAAAGTTCAGGTCACGTGATAACTGATAAAAATCTTTAAGTTTATTTAGTTTAGGGTTAGGGTTAGGAACAGGGTCAGGGTTAGAGATGCTATAAGTAAAATTACCTCTCCGACATTTTTTGTTAGTGCGCAAAAGATTGTTTCTTATGAAGTTTGTCGAGAATAAGCGATTTCTTCTAATTTTCTTTAGAGCGAACGTTTGTTTTGAATTTTCCTGATTATGTTACATTACACCAAATTGGAAATCCTTATTGGTTTAATTTACTGCAGATCGTCACATGACCTGAACTTTTTTAACCATGGCTAGGGTGCAAATCTTGTGTTTTTGATACACCTGCACTTACTTTTTTGATACTCCTATATGTACTCCAAAATAACTTTACTTTTTTGATACCGATCTGCATATATACATGTGACTTGTATTATACAAAGGCCCAGTGCATTGTTTTGCAAAAATAATTTTTGGTTACACGCTGCTAATGTTGTGTAACTTTACACAAGTATAATTTTGGTACCCTAACCCGGCATTAAGCTTAATGCTAGTGGGCACTATCATGATAATGCCCCAGCGGGGTTAGATATAATTCCGGCCCATCCTAACCCTAAATCTAGTGGTACCCTAACCCGGTATTAATCTTAATGCTGGTGGGAACTATCATGATAATGCCCCCGGTGGGGTTAGACATAATTCCGGCCCACCCTAACCCTAAATCTAGTGGTACCCTAACCGGCATTAAGCTTAATGCTAGTGGGTATTATTATGATAATGCCCCCGGCAGGGTTAGACATAATTCTGGCCCACCCTAACCCTATATCTAGTGGTACTCTAACCCAGCATTAAGCTTAATGCTGGTGGGCACTATTATGATAATGTCCCAGCGGGGTTAGACATAATTCCGGCTCACCCTAACCCTAAATCTAGGAACCCTAAAAACTAATTGTTCGAAGCAACATCCAATCACAGTACATATACTAGTTACATGACATATGTATCTAGTATATATACTATGATTGGATATTGCTTCGAACAATTAGTTTTTAGGGTTCCTATATTTAGGGTTTGGGTGGGCCAGAATTATGTCTAACCCCGCTGGGGCATTATCATGATAGTGCCCACCAGCATTAAGCTTAATGCCGGGTTAGGTTACCAAAATTAAACTTGCGTAATGTTACATGACATTAGCGGCATGTAACCAAAAATTATATATGTTGACTGCAAGTTAACAATTCGAAAAACCAGGCAAAGCACAGCATCACGTGATACCAAAACACATGATTAGCAGAATCATCTACAAAACAGAAAGCGTGACTCATCATGGGGTTACACAATAGGGTAATTACCAATCAAGAAAACAGACACAGGGACACAAACTACATATGGGCTTGAACTGTAACATGAACAAGCCACCAAAAAACACCAAGAATCCAATTTGTACAAACTCTGTCCTGAAAATCCAAAATTTGATTCGCATAACAAACACAATCAAAATGGACAACTCAAACAATATTTCCACCTCAAGTAACACTCCTACTACAAACCAGACTACTAGTATCGACATATCCAAGATCGATCTGAATACCAAAGTATACATAGATGAGGCTTGCCGAGCATCGACCAATGAAATTATCAACAGCATTAAAGCCTACATCAACCAATCTACTTCCAATCACATGAATCTGATCAAGAAGCTGAACGAGCGGTTAGATGCTTGCGTTAACCAGCAACAAAATCTAGGCACACAGTTCAATACTACACCTTCAAACAAGCATATTGACACGTCCCAAGCCCATTACAGCATCACTAATCAGAACTTCCACAGCCCCATGAAGCAAAGCGACCAGGACACCAGACTCTAGAACCAGAGCACATCTACTAGCCACAACCACAATTTCAATGCAACCGGTCCCCAAAATATCAGCAAGCAAAGTAATGACATCCAAAAGGAACAAGGTAATTGCCCTTTAACACCTTTACTTAACAACTTACTACTCAATAGTAGCAACAACGGCGAGGTGGGTGTGCTACAATATCCAACCTCTCTCATGAGCCAGACAATCAGGATTAAAATGACATAGCGAAAGTATCCATCAATTGAATACGCAGATAACCTTCTACCAGCCCATGGCTTTGACAACCCTTTAGCTGCAAACATTGAGCGCATCCGCCTCTGGTGGGTCCTCAACTGGTCTGACAGACAAAAAATTATCGAAACCCTGCCCAACAAGCCAAGTCTGCCAAAGTGGTTATGGAAGGCAGTGGCCACAGGATCATATGTGAACTTACATGAATTCGCATACAAAAACATCAAGCAATTTCTTAAAAACAACGAGGAAAACCATACACTAGTCACTACAGAGGGTGGAACTATTGCAATCCAAAAGCGAAATTGCACAACAAGATTCACTGATGTCGCGGAATGGCTTCTAGCATTCAAGGCCTATGCAGAAGCTGTACTTATAATCTATGAAATTAGAGAACACAGACTCAATCTCTATCGAGATCACATAAATACCATCTGCATTAAGCACAAATTTTTCGCTGTACTCTCATATGACGAAGATCGTAGGTTACATCTCACAACAAACCAAGATACAACTCTGCTTGATCGAAACATCGAAGCGGAGGGCGAAAACATTGATGCAACCACCACAAAGTGAAGCTGCTCCAATAACAACATATGTTCCACAAAACAAGATATATCATGGTATGACGGAAAGCAAATATGTATAAATTGGAATAAAAGAGGTTGCACTGAAGACTGAAATTGTTAACGAGAACATGCATGCTTAGTCTGCAGTAAAATCAGCCATCCAGAGAGATGATGCTTCCACAAAATACCTGTTCTTAGCAATGGAGAAACTGCCGCCCAAACCCCCAGAGAACAGTAACAAGCAGTCATATACACAAAAAAAAAATAAATAAATAAATAAATAAATAAATACATATATATACATATATACACGTATACAAAAAAAATAAATAAATAAATAAAAAATAAAATAAAAAAAAAAAAATTAATAAAAATAAAAATAAACTATCAAATATACAAAAAGGAAATAAACCAAATTGTAGCAAAAAGGGAAAAGGACAGACAGAACACATACATACCAAAGGACAATCATAAATACAACATGCATATGTACCAGAGGACAATCATGAATACAACCAAGCAAAAAAAAATGAAACAGCCCGAAAATAGCACAGTAACAGAACTACATTAAACTGTACTGACCTATGATCTAATTAATATAGGAGAAATTGCCCAACCGCCTGCAATAAGTTTCAGACATGATGCACAATTCAAGCTATCATGCCACATTACGACAGCTGAAGCCCCAACTCTGCAATCAGTAAACGAAACTATTACGGCAATTCCTCCTCCTAAAATCCTATTAAACGAAACAAAATCAAGACTGCTAAAGCAACTAGACCCAAGGCATTTTAACGTTCAGACGCCAATTAATATTGCAGCCTTCCAGCTCCTCACCAACAACCACCCTAATCAACCATTCATTGAATACCTAGTAAACGGCATCAAACAAGGCTTTAGATTCAATTTTCGAGGTTCTCGAAGCAAGATTATCCAAGAAAACCTGCCTTCAATAAGTCTTGCCCCAGAAGCATTTAGCAACTACATAAAGAATGAGCTATCAAACCAAAGAATCTGTGGACCATTTCAGCAAGTCCAAGCACTGTGCAACACATTCCAAATCAATCCATACGGGCTTGTAGAAAAGAAAGATACAGATCCCCAAGCTTACCGTGTGATATCCCATTTATTGTCACCTTCTAAAAATAGCGTAAACGACCGCATCGACAAAGTAGAATTCACTACAAAATACGAAACAGTAACCCACGCAATCAAATGGATTAACTACTATGGACAAGGCTGCACATTATCCAAGGTCGATATTAAAGATGCCTATCGCATACTGCCAGTACACCCAATAGATCAAACATTACAAGGGTTTCGTCACAATAACCAGATATACTTTGACAAAGTGCTGGCATTTGGCAACAGAGCATCAGGAGGCATATTTTGCCGATTTGCTGACTCGATAACATGGATCGCCTCTCAGCAAGGAATTCTGGCAATAATTCACTATGTAGACGACTTTCTCATTATTACCCCATCAGATGGGACACAAGAATTAGGACAATTTATCTGGATCCTCGATACCATCAACATACCATTCAAAGAATTTAAAATGGAAGGCCCAAGTACAAGCGTTAACTTCCTGGGCATAACTTAAACACCAAAACTATGACAGCCTCTGTGCCACTACAAAAACGAGAAAAAGTGATCACGCTACTCAAACTATAGAAGACCAAAAAATGGTGCTTCCCCAGGAACCTCCAATCACTAGTTGGGTCGCTAGTGTGGATGTGTCAAATAATGCCGCAAGGACACCCTTTCGTGCAACAGTTAATTAATATACAAAATAGTAACAACAACCCAAAATATCACGTAAGGCTCACAAACCCGATAATGGCAGATATTAACTGGTGGATTTCTGCAATTCAAGACTGGCCGGGCATCCAATTGTTCCAGGACCAAGAGTGGTGCCAACCACAAACCCTCAACCTCTTCACTGATGCATCAAACATAGGTGGTGGGCCACATATCTGAACTATTTTACAGCTTTCAACTGGGCCAAGTTGATCAATCTTACGAAAATAAACATCCAAATGCATGAGCTATATACCACACTTATCGCTATACGAACATTCGCTCCAATGTGGGAAAGGAAGAAACTAGTCATATAGACCGACAATTTACCAAATGCCAAGGTATACTATGCAGGTTACTGCAAGAACTCAAACATCAATGAAATCAACTCAGCAATGTACAAAGCACAGATCTCTGGGAACTTCTCGATAAAACTTGAACACATACCAGGATCAAAAAATACTAATACAGATCTACTATCCTGTAATGGGCACCAAGAATTTATCGCACATAGCCCTCTAGCTCGCTATCTCCAACCAGACATTCCCACAGAATTTACAGACCTCACCTCCTTCATTCCTTCTCTTAAACAATAACAGGCTACCGACAAACCAAGACAACCAACGCTAGTCACTTTGGAACCCAATTACCACTCGACAAAAAAGCTGCAGAAATTCTAAATACATCGGCTCCTATCAATAAATCGTATGAATCCACCATCAAAAGATATGAAGTACTAGCAAAAGACAATAATTGGCGAAATCAAGACGGCTCCATATGGCCTATATCCACTCCTTCCTTAATAAACTACATTAAATTTTTGCACTCCAACGTTTCTCCTCCCACAATTCTAACCTATCTGTCAGCTCTAAAGTACCACCATCCAAGAAACCACTATGACTGGACGCCTACCCGCTCTGACCCCTTAGTAATTCAGCTACTCAAGACCATCGACGCAACACATATTCACAATCCAGTAGAGCAGAAAGAACACATCACCTGTTCCCACCTTTCACAAATCAAGTTACAGCTCAATTTAAATCTTGCAACAGATCTTCTTTTCTGGGCAATTGCTCTAACCGCATTTTATGGACTTGCTCGACTTGGAGAACTGCTCCTTGCAAACCAAGCAGACGGTAACAAAGTCCTTACAGTAAAAGCACTCAAATTCGAAAAAGCAGGGGCAAACACATTCGCAACAATACAACTCATACGGACAAAAAATCACAAGACAGCAAACCGTGTATCACTAATCATACACCCCACAAACAACAGCCTATGCCCAGTATGCACCTTGAAAAATTACGCAGCACTTTGAACACTGACATACTACGCCAAAAATTGCAATATGCTTTTCGCAAAGCCAGACGGCACATGGGCCACAAAACAATGGTTCATTGCAAACTTAAAAACCTCCTTCCTGGTGAGAATGTAGCTGGCCACAGCTTCAGAGCCGGTGGCACCACAGAATTGGTAATGCGCGATGTCCAATTGATACTTATCCAAAAAATAGGCAGGTGGAATTCAGAATCGTTTTACAGATACATCCGCAGCCACCCTGCTACAATAGCATCAATCCTTACCAAAGCATATGCCAGTTAACCCTCCCAAAACATTTGGGATAAAAATCAGGTTAACTAATATACAAAAAAAAAAATAATAATATAATAGAATAAAAAATAAATAAATAAAATGAAATAAATAATGATAAAGAGAAAAACTAATCCAAATAAAAAAAAAAAAGAGGGGGTAAAGAGAAAAGGGAGAAGAATAAAAGGGAAAAGAAAAGAGAAAGAGAAAAAG
This sequence comes from Gigaspora rosea, assembly GCA_003550325.1. Taxonomy (NCBI): domain Eukaryota; kingdom Fungi; phylum Glomeromycota; class Glomeromycetes; order Diversisporales; family Gigasporaceae; genus Gigaspora; species Gigaspora rosea. The sequence goes on from QKWP01000104.1 coordinate 125,949, forward strand.
AGAAACCTACAAACAAGCAGTCTAACTTAAACAAAACACACACCATAGATGTCGAAGAGCAGCCCCAAAGAGGCCGCTAAAGATAAGTAACTGACTTCATTATACTAAGTTTTTCTAGTACTAAGATCCACAAGATTCAAAAGATCCAAGCTAGACCAATTCTAACTTCAAGATATTCTATTTCTCAGCTACAGCTAAGTTCCAGACCAAGAAACCAGAAATGAACACATAACTGACTACAAATTTTCCTGCCCACAACAACAGGCAGACCAAACCTGCAGAATCAGAAAATATTTGGCACAAGCACCCGATTCTGCCTGATTAATCAGCCGGCTTGCTGCGGCAGGCGGAAAACTACCGGCTGAATTAATTATACTCATTCAACAACTACCTGGACTGTTACTGCGATTCCCAGCACAATTACAATTGCTAACCCTTCGGAAAATCTATGTTTCAGCTCCTATTATCTACTGCCATACTTGTATACTCTAAATTATAATAAAAGTGTTTCTGGCTCCTAGCACAGCCAGTTTTAACCCCAAAACCTAAAGTGCGTGCAAATGTTTTTCGTATATGTTGACTGCAAGTCAACAATTCAAAAAACCAGGCAAAGCACAGCATCACGTGACACCAAAACGCGTGATCAGCAGAATCATCCACAAAACAAAAAGCGTGACTCATCACGGGGTTACACAATGGGGCGATCACCAATTAAGAAGACGGACACAGAGACACAAACTACATACGGGCTTGAACTGTAACATGAACAAGCCACCAAAAAACATGGCATAAATACCAAGAATCCAATTCGTACAAACTCTGTTCTGAAAATCCAAAATTTGATTCGCCCCACCCAAACCCTCCACAAACCAGAGGCATCACGCTAAAACAAGCATCCGATTCTGCCTGTTTAATCAGGCGGCTTGCTGCGGCAGGCGGGAAACCACCGGCTGAATTAATTATGCTCATTCAACAACTACCTGGACTGTTACTGCGATTCCCAGTACAATTACAATTGCTAACCCTTTGGGAAATCTATGTTTCAGCTCCTATTATCTACTGCCATACTTGTATACTCTAAAATTATAATAAAAGTGTTCCTGGCTCCTAGCACAGCCAGTTTTAACCCCAAAACCTAAAGTGCGTGCAAATGTTTTTCGTTTTTGCAAAAACAATGCACTGGGCCTTTGTGTAACACAAGTCACGTATATGTGCAGATCGGTATCAAAAAAGTAAAGTAATTTTGGGGTACATACAGGAGTATCAAAAAAGTAAGTGCAGGAGTATCAAAAACGTAAGATTTGCGGCTAGGGTACTCATTAGTAAGCAAATAACGTAATTGAGTGATTTCACGTAATGTGATGATCACTGGGCTCATGGTTCTTGAAGTGTCCCCTCGCGATAATAATGTTTTTTTTATTAGATTTAGTCAGTGTTGGCAAATAGAACAATAGAACAAAAGCTCGATTTTTTGTCTTTATATAAAGAAAATAATTTGCAATTATTTAAATATATATTGTTAGAGCATTAGTAAAATAATAAATTTAAAATAGGTTTATATTTAATTAGTAAAGTTTAATACAGTAAAACCTCCATTTGTTCTCTAAATGCACGTTGTTAAACCTTGATCCCAGAAATGTGCACTTATAGAGTACTATAAATTCCCAATAGAAAAATAAAAAAAATGAATAGAATTACAAACCAACAGAACAAACATAGTAAATGTGACAACTCTGGATTGAGTATATAAAATTTTCATTTTTGTGGTATTATTAAAAAAAGAAGTTGGCATACTACAAAACATAATAGAATCTATGATACTGTGTTTCTAAATAAATATTTAGTGAAAAAACTAATTATTTTTTTTATGATTTTTTTTATGCTCAAAAAATTTTGATTTGGTCACGTAATTTGTAAAATTCATCATTGGCCTTTCAATAACCTTATGAAAGCACCATGACAAAACAATCGTCACCACAAATGACAACATTACCGCATCTAACATATCATTAACTTTTTCATCATCTTCCGTCTCTTTATCCGCCCCTTGTTTTCCTATACTTGTTGCATATTTATTCACAATTGTAAGTCCAATTGGATGAAGTAAGTATATGCTAAATGAAATTTTTCCTGAAAAACAAAATAAACTCCATGAAAATGCATTAACGAACGAACTATTGCGGGACAAAAGCCCTACAAAAATTAGAAAGGCATACAAAAAACCTCCAGCATAAAATTCCAATATTAAATTTTTAGGCAAGCCTAAAACTTTTGAGGATAAATGAGGCATTGTCCAAAGAATTATGAAAAAAATGAAGTAGCATGTCCAATCAAAAAAGCGCCTGATAATCCAATGACGACTCGGTAAATTATTAATAGTATAACTACAAACTCCTGAACTTTCATTAGAAATATTCTTTACTAAAGCCTTTCCCTCTTCTAAACTCAATGGTAATAGGCCAAGTCTAATAATTTTCCTAAACCAGATTGCACATATAGATCCACTTAAAAAGTAATGTGCTAAACTTGAGAGTAGTAATGGTGTTTCTGGGCCATGATATAATGCTATTAAATGTTCGTACAACAAATATTATTATATTGCCAAACATTCGACCTGCCCATGCTCCAATATTCGGTCTACCACATAATTTATTTGATAACAAAATTCCCATATGAGTTATTCGAACATAACCAATAACAATAATTGGTATGAATGCATAGTACTATAATAGAAATTATTTTGTTAATTAAAATTATTGTATATACAGTCAGACCTCTCTAAATGCAATGCGACGTAACCATATGCCAAAATTTAGCCAAACGTGCACTTAGAGAGGTATTGCATTTAGGGAGGTAAAAAACTTTATATACCATCATTTCCGGCAGAATGCTCCAAAAAATAAATTCAGCTGATTGAAGAGTCAAATGTTGTAACAAATTTGATGTCTTTATAACGTTATAATAAGCTTTTCCTATAGGATCAATGTACACGATGCTTAACAAAACAATCGCATATGCTGGGTATACTCTCATGAATCGACGAAATAAGTATTTTAACCAGAACTTTATTACAGAGTGGTCTAGAAATTTAAATAAAGAGTAGCCTTTTTTATTATTGGTAACAGTGTTTAGCTCTTTTAATAGGGAAATTCAAAACCAAAAAAATTGAAAAGAAAAAATAAATAAATTATCCATCAAAATTCGTCAATTGACATTAAAAATAAATATATTCAATTAATCTACCACCGTCATCTAATATTCTGTCATATAACATTCCTTTTTCCACCAAATTTTGTTCGATCCAGTTTTCATAATATTGCTCCTAATCCATTAAAGCACGGAAGGTAAGTAAAAAGGCAGAAAGTATAAAGAAACAACGTACGGCATCATATCCTATCATTGTAAATACTGTAAAAGGTAATGCTTGGTTATATAACGTTTGAGTATGTGAAGATACGACAGATAGGGTGGCTGCCCCACGGATTACATCGAGAAACTTAAAGTGAAAATTCGAATGTGCTGACATTTTCAACGTTAATTTTATTTGCTAATTATAGAGGTCGGCTAAAGCGGAAAAATTTGTTTAATTAAATATTAGGGTTAGGGCCGTTTTGAGGTTAGACTTAGAAGGGCCTAGGTGTATTTTCATCTGAATTCATGTCAATAGAGTGTCCAGACTCATGCAAATTAAACCGCATTTTTATGCAATATAAAAATTTTGATTATGCGATATCAATGATATCAATGCAATTAATTAGGGGTTAAAAACAAATAGAATACTAATAATTAGCAATTATTACTATGCACATCGTAGTTGTTTAAATCATTACAAGTCAAATTTAGATCAAAAAAGTTTACATATTATGTGCATTGGCTTTTATTCTGCTGATATTAAGCTATAGTGCATTTTGCACAAATATCGCAATTGCATGAGTCTGGGCACTCTAATCCGGAACGATCAAAATTCGAACTCACTGCCGCCGTTATCGTTACCAAAAAAAGTATAAACAATTAAGGCACAACTTTATGCTGTATAATGTACGCATGTAGTAAAGATAGTCGACGATATTATTAAAAGTATGTACGTACGCATATATTTCCAAACCTCTTTTTTAAGTTACTTAGTTTGGGTTTGGAAATTGGGATTTCTACCTATAACCCGAATCCAAATGTATGATGAATAGTGTCAAACTCAATTTATTAAGTACATTTATAGCGCCTTGCAAAAATATATGATCATGATAGTTGTCGGTTGTCTATTGATTAGTCAATATACTTAAAATCTTTAAAGTTCTCTTAAAATCGGATAATCGTCCAATTTTACAAGACATGATCTGCAGTCATAGGACGACTTTCTTATGATTGGCTGATGCAAACCAATTGCCCGGGCAACTTATTTATACACTTTAAAGTATTTTTTGAGAATAACGTTTCAGTAACAAAAAAATCGCCGTAAAGGCAAATTCTAGCTCTAAACGAATGTAGGTATTCAGTTGTTAAAATTAATCCTATATGTAAGTTTTAAATGCCAAACACGGTGTCACGGGCTAAAAGGTAGATCGACGAAATTAGGCGCAGTAAACCCGTGATCAAAGAAGCAATCGAAGAAGCAAGAAACCTAAAGAAAGAAATCAAGAATTAATCAATAGTTAACGATATAAAATACTATTAAACATAGCCATCATTGTTATAATCATAGAATACTTATCATCATATGCCCCTTAGTTATAGTGATTATACCGGGATCCTTCCGTGATGAGAGATCACTGATTCTACCGTGATCCTTCGTGATGAAAGATCGATCTATCCCCAAACTCATTAATTCATTAGTCTAAGTGAAAATTATAAAAGCTCTGTAATTTCCCTCTTGTAAAATACACAATATCCTACGGATTCCGATATTCCTAATATATACATTCAATAAATTACTCAATAAATATATTTTAATAAATTAATACTGAATCACCAACGTCACGCCTTTGGAGAGCTGCCTTTTATCATCTTTTGAATCGTAAAACCAAAGAACGTCCTATTCTGCCCATAACATTTGGTGGTGACTGTGAGATACCAACTTCGTAACAAAGAGATACAATAAAATAATCACCTAAGATGAACACCGAACAGTTCCAACAATTCATGGAAATGATGACAAGATCCCTCAAAAGTCAGAACGGGAGCACAGTTGCTCCAAAAGAAAACAACTACATCAAAGTCAAAAGCTTTTATGGTATGGACGAAGAAGACCTCTTCGAGTAGTTTGACGAATTCGAACGTGCCGCCGAGGCAAATAATTGGATGGAAAATCGCTGGTTAAAGATTTGCCTTTGGGTATTTAAAGAGGATGGCCGCCGATTGGTATAAAGAAAATAAAGTTAGTATAGAAAGTTGGAAAACCAAAGAGGAAGATGAGGAAGAAAGAAAGAAAAGTTTTTATTACCTGTTTGTAGAGCAGTTTGCACCCCCTGAACGGCAACATCAGTGGCAAATAGAGTTAAATTCGTTGAAACAACAAGAGTACGAAAAGGTTGATGTATATGCCGCGAAATTTAAAAGGTTGCTTAGTCGGGTTAATTTAGATAAAGGATTGTCGGATGGATTTATCGTAGGGATGTTTTTGAGTGGCCTAAAAAAGAATAATGCCACCTTCGTAGCCGTTGCTGCGCCTAAGGATCTGAACGAGGCAATTGCCACGGCGAGGAGGGTTAAAGTGGGTGAATATTACGGGCAACACACTTCGGAAGCTCCGAAGTTGCAACAGAAACTGGGAAGTGAATTGAGTGACCTTAAGAAACGAATTGACGAAAAAAAAAAAAAAAAAAAAACGCTTTATACTTATCAATTTCGACTCCAATTCCTAAATAATAACAATATCCAACTTGGTACATTCCGTTGGAATTATTCATGTCTGCTGATTTTTGTTGATTATTGAAAGCATCGATAAATTGTGGGATTTCTTCGTTTGCCATCTGGATTTAAAAAATGTTTGAGATACCGATACTGTTGTTTATTTATTTATTTTTTATACCAGTACGATCACATGAATGTGTGAGAGGGATAGTTTGATTCAACTTTTTGGCTGTGGCCTATGCTAATTTTCGCAAAATCCTTTTTTTAGTAGAAATAATGATTTTCATTTATTCATTTTTCGAAGGAGTAAAGATTTTTGCATATGACCCCGCATTTATAACACAGTAAAACGGCGCACGTAAATTCGTGAAACTAAAAAAAACGGTACTCTGCCTGTAAGACGCCAAAGGTGCAAAAAGAAAGGTGCTCTGCCTGTAAGACGCCAAAGGCGCAAAAAGAACAGTGCTCTGCCTGTAAGCTGCCAAAGGTGCAAAAAGAACGATGCTCTGCCTGTAAGTCGCCAAGTGCGCAAAAAGAATGAAAATAAAAAAAATAAAAATAAAAAAGAATGAAAATAAAAAAGAATGAAAATAAAAAAGAATGAAAATAAAAAAGAATGAAAATAAAAAAGAATGAAAATTGTCAAAAAAAAGGGGTTTATCCAACCTGTAAGTCGAATATCGAGCCTAGTACTGGCGGGGTTAGCTACCGAAATAAGTACTGCGCAAAATTGGACCTGATTAGTGTAATTTAGAAATACAAAATACTCACTAATACTTGGAAGTTTATGCGTGGGACGCATAAAATAAGCGTGGGCGAATGTCATGGGCTAAAAGGTAGATCGACGAAATTAGGAGCAGTAAACCCGTGATCAAAGAAGCAATCGAAGAAGCAAGAAACCTAAAGAAAGAAATCAAGAATTAATCAATAGTTAACGATATAAAATACTATTAAACATAGCCATCATTGTTATAATCATATAATACTTATCATCATATGCCCCTTAGTTATAGTGATTATACCGGGATCCTTCCGTGATGAGAGATCACTGATTCTACCGTGATCCTTCGTGATGAAAGATCGATCTATCCCCAAACTCATTAATTCATTAGTCTAAGTGAAAATTATAAAGCTCTGTAATTTCCCTCTTGTAAAATACACAATATCCTACGGATTCCGATATTCCTAATATATACATTCAATAAATTACCCGATAAATATATTTTAATAAATTAATACCGAATCACCAACGTCATGCCTTTGGCGAGCTGCCTTTTATCATCTTTTGAATCGTAAAACTAAAGAACATCCTATTCTGCCCATAACAACGGACAACAAAAAAGAAGATTGTGGCATTACATGTAGGCTTTAAATTTAAAGAGCACTGTTTAACATACTATTATATTATAATAACGATAGACATGCACTAATGCTTATTGTATATTTTACGTATTCTGAATATTATGTATACAATATTGGGCAAAAATTGTAGAATAACGGTAATTTGGCAAATGATCACGTATAGCCAATCATTTACATGTTTACATCATAACACATGAAAAAATAACAAGAAATAATTTCATGATCATATGAGTTTGCCGGATAAAGAACTATACTGCTAGATTAATAAATATGACTTTGGGTTAAGCAGTAGATCGATACGTTAAATGTTATGGTTCATTAATTATATAAGCTAAGGGTCACATCGTGTCGAATAAAGGCCGCGATGGCTAAAAATAAGATAGAATTATTTTAATTAATTTTAAAATGTAATAGATAAAGACTAAAAAAATACCTTCTTTAAAATTTGTTCACATCTTGAATTTTGATTGTTTGAGCTTGGATTTATTATTAACTCCCTTAAGCAACTCTTAAAATTATGAAACTTGAACTTGCCAAAATTGCTTCTGCTGTTTACGTTTTGTATAATGGTCTCAAGTTCAAGAACAAGTGCAGTAATAAGTGCAAGTGCAAACGCAAGAACAAGAACAATTGCTCCGCAATAAATAAAAGAAAAACATAAGATTAATAAAAAATAGTGAATATATTAGTAAATTTAAGAAAAATTACATTCCACTAAAGATTTAGATGATTGACTTCTGCATTTTTCCATTTTTTGGTCGGAATTTTTGCTGCCTAGATTATCTGATCGATTAATCGACTAAGTTGGGTCTATAAAATTCAAATCGATTAATTATCAACTTTACAACTAATTGATTAATTCAATTTTGATTTGTATCACTAGTTTGAGCCCTAAATCAAGGATTGAGCCTTAAATCAGGGTTTGAAACCCAAGGTCTGGGTCCAGAACCTGTTCTGTAATTTTTCCTTCGTCTCCTCATTCCGTATTTGTATAATTCTTTAAGTTGTCACCTACCTTCCATAATTGTACCATAATTGTACCATAATAGTCATGTTGATTCTACCTTAATAGTATTAGGCATTATATTCTCAGTGTGTAGTACGCTAGTTTTCAACGTAACGCTAAATTATTAGCGCATCGCTAGAAATTCAGCGTAACGCTCTAAAATTTTTAAATGGATATAAAGGCTTGTTCTCGCCTTGATTAATAAAGATATGCATTCCCCAAAATTTCTATAAAATAAAAGTTATATAATTTCGTTCCTTTTATAAATAAATGCCTAATAAATCATAAATAAATATCCGTGTCCCATTAAATTACTGCCAAATTCGTGTGACCTTCTAACGTCAACCATCGGGGCATGAAATTTACCAAGCTCTCCCATACGATGGTGACACTGGGTTTCAAACCCTTATCTGTAAAAATGTATGAATATAGTGTTCTATCTACTAAAACGAAGAACTCTTCCTTCTTGGTCTCGATGTTAATTAATTAAATAAATATGTATCATATACATAAAGCCTTTTAAAAAAAATACTTTACTTACGTTCATGGTCCTATGCTAAATTGGTAATGAGTGGTAAAGTCTCTCCTAGCCCACAATAGTGACCATGCATTATCAGAAGACCAATGCATATAACCAAATCAAGAATAGTTCAAGATCAAAGATCCAAGGTTTTAAATGGTGAAATTAAGTAATGAATTTGAGGCTTTATATTGAGGAAATGAAATTGTATAAAAAGGAATTACTGGTTAGGCAATAAGGTCCAAAAAGAGTAGATCATATGTTTTTGACATCCATTTTGCCTACAATCCATATAACTGACATCACACAGGGTTAAGGTTAGCATTGCAGATATATTAATAGTAAATTGTCACCTGAGTGATATCAGTTAAATGGCTTTTTAGATGAAATAGGTTTCTGCAAAATGGAGTGTTCCTGTCTAAAATTAGATAGATAAAAAGAAGGAACTTACCCGCTAGAATTTGAATTTAAGAAAAATCGGTAGCCATAAAATATCATAAATAGTAGTTTGAAAAGAAATGTATAAAAGGTAGCAACAAAATATTAAATAAAATATTTATCTGTTGCAAATAAATTAACACTCGTCTAAATTGTTGCATATTTCTTTGATAGTTGGAAAAATCATGGGCTTGTTGATCCTAAAAAAGCTCAGGCTGGTCGACCAGATTGACCTTTTTGCTAGAACAATTTTTCTGATCAGAATTAGTTCTCGTAACTTTATCAAATGCGTAGAAAGCCATCGAGTCATTCTTGCCAAAATTCTAGTGATATTAGATTGTTTAATTTTTATTTGTTTTTGTCTTTGAAAAATTATAGCATGTTAGTACTTTATGTTGATTAATTGTCTATGCAAATGAACATACCAGAACATTTCCGTTTCTTACATTCATTTGTTTGCCAAGTTATAATCTAAAAGACCAACTAAGAATCATTGTTTGCCAATTTAAGTTATAATCTAAAGAACCAACTAAAAATTCTACATTGGTGTAAATTAATACGGTAGTTGATTTTTAGTCAATTCTTGACCTGAAATATGCTTTATAAGAGAATCAATTCTAACAATTTTTAATCGATCAGCCCAGCCCACAAAGTTGCAGGTTGAAGGTCGACCCGCTCATCGACCTGGCCAATGGGCCAGGGCCAGACTATATCAGTAGTTAACTTAATATAGTGAAACAGGGCAACAATTAAACTCACACACTGAGGTTACCGATGAGTTTTCGATAAAATATTAGTGTGGGCGTACTATATTTTAAGTTAACCCATATACGCTATATTTGTTATTATTAAAAAAGTTCGTGGTCGTCGCTTTTAATTGCTTAACTTGCTTGCCCTCTATATAGAATAAGATCCCGATTCTGAAGATCCGATTTTACTTCTGTATTATTGGTTTTTGATCCACCTGCCATTATCTACGCATAACAATAATATTAACGCAATGGTTAACAAGATAGAACAACGCTCGTAAAATCGTAACTGTTGATTTCCCAAATTCGCATTTACTGTTTGATTATCCCAAACTATTTTGAGCTAAACAAGTAATCGAATGTTTTACGATTGTGAAACCGTTGTATGTAAACTTTTGGCTATTTGGTTTTCTTGTTATTAGTAATAAATACAATTTACGCGTTATCTATCTATTTCTAAAATGTAAAAAAAAATTCTTTTTGTAAGCATTTTTATTTTGAGGCTTTTCTTTTTCGTTTTCTAGTAGTTAATAATTATGCATTTTGATTGGTTAATTATCAAGGGAAATCACGGGTAGATCTACAACAATTAACCAATCAGACCTATGAGATCTGCAGTGGCCACACCTTCTGCAAACTGCAATAATAATATTTAAAAAATTCAAAAAATTTAAAATTTTAATCGCGTTCGATCTTAAAAGTTGATGTAAGTCAACACCCATCCGGTTAGATCTGAGTCAACCGTTAATCATAATTGCAGAATTGGGAGTACTATAGGATGGTGCCGGCAGACAAGTAGAATTAATCAACTGCCTAATTTAGGGTCGTCTAAAGCGGAGTAGATACACGTGACATCCGAACAATCAATTATAAATTTTTGATGATATTCGGCGAAGCAAAACAAGTAAGAAAAGCGAAAATACAGAAATGGCAGTCTAAACCTACCATGGGTGGTTAATTAAAAATGCCGGGAAAGCAATTTTGCTTATATATAACTCCAATCTAAGATGACCTAACCCTAAAGTTAAATTCGATAAAATACAGTACCGGTATATTATAAGAACCTGCTCCGCTTTAGACGACCCCCTAATTTAGAATTGCAATATGGAATCTTCGGTGACAAGTGTAAGAAGACGCATGCGATAGGCAGACAGAGATTCGCATCCGTGACCCTCCCACCCATGGGAATTTACATAGAATCTGCGTGAATCCTACCATTTTATAATGGCTTAAACTTCTCATCAATGCAATATGGGAAACCACCAACTGGTTTTACGCATTGCGAATTCAACCGATGACGGCGATGTCCAGCGCAATTATAACTGCTATTTCTGGGAGCATATCCAATTTTCAGTTTACACATCAATCGCACTGATGTATGTTGCTCATAAAGATCTTTCAATAATGCTAATATCTGTTACCAGCTAGATGCAACCAAATAATAATATCACATATAGTCATTAGTCGATTAGTCGACGATTAGTCGACTAATCGACTAAATTTTTTTATAGTCAGTCGATCGATTAGTCGATTAGTCGACTAGTCGATTGGTCGATTGGTCGATTAGTCGATTAGTCGACTAGTCGATTGGTCGATTGGTCGATTAGTCGATTAGTTGATTAGTCGACTAGTCGATTAGTCAACTAATCAATTAGTCGACTAATCGACTAGTCGATTAGTTGACTAATCGATTAGTTGATTAATCAATTGGTCGATTAGCCAATTAGTCGATAAGATTAAATATTTTCATTGCTATATTCCTGGTATTCGTTTTTTTTTGTATATTTATTGACTAGCCAATTAATCAACTAATCGATTAATCGATTAATCAACTAATCGACTAGTCGATTAGTCAATTAGTCGACTAATCGACTAATCAACTAGTCGATTAATCGATTAGTCAATTTTTAGTCAGTCGACGACTAACAGTTTTAGTCGACTGACTAATCGACTAAAAATTTTTAACCGATTCCTATCCTTAAGTTCAAAATGATTTACATAATGCATATATTGGTGATTTGGTGCTTTACTATTGCACCTGAAATTTTGCAAAACAAAATCATTTACTAAGGCTTCAGATATTTACCCTTTTGGGATAGTTATGTAGAAAATTTCTTCAGGTGATATCAAAGTTTAGCTATAGAAATTTGCAAAGGATTAAGACCAAATATTCTTAAAGGTACAGCAGCATGTTATGCAGAGTTTTTAAAAAAATGTTGTAATAAAGTTCGGATAAACGCCCATCAGCTTTAAAAATTTATGAAACCATTAAAAATTGAAAAATAATTCTGAAATTTTATCAGAATTTATAAAGTCTGATAATGAAATGGTAATAGAAAAATAATCAATCTGACGTTATTATAGATAATAATTCAGTTTATAATAATAAGCTTATTAGTTTTATCAATCAACAAGCAAGTAATTGTGTTATCTCAGACAATGATATTGAAAAGGTAAAAATGGAAATGGATCCTGAAAAAGTAAAAAATGGATATTGCTACTGTAAACGTAAAAATAGATGTTGATGTCAAAACGTAATAGTAGATGATGATAAACAAATATATAAAGTGAATAATAGTAAAAAAAGAAAATTTCTTAGTATACATATAATGTATTACATAGATAATTGTCCTTAAAATTGAGAGAGCATAATATAATCCAAAATTTTCACGAAGAGTTTTTTGTTTAATTAGAACCAAAAGATATTTGATAATTGTATAGTATGATGCATACATTATTGCTAGGAATATCGTTCGATAATGTTGAATTATCATGTTGTGCCTATAGATGCTGGTGAATTATGCGATGAAATAATTTCACCACTATTGGTGAAATGGTGAAATTGGTGAAATTACCAGCATCTATAGTTGTGCCCCACTATTATGCTCTTTGACTATTTGGCAAAATATAAAATTTCTCTTTAAAAATATTAAAAACCTTTCATTTTTTTTTATGTTTAAAAAACAAATAATATAAATACTACAAAAGTTATTAACTAGCTATATAAAATGAATTATAACTCTAACCCCATTAAGCCTTTTTCAAAATGGAATAATTTCATAACTATATTGTTAGCAAAAACTCCATCTTAATAGAAAAAAAAAGGAAAAATTACTAGGTAATTAGAATATTTAATATTAGAAGATAAAAATATTTGTTATTGTGAAATTTTGTCGTTATATGTATATTAAATTGCATGGACCAGCAAATTATATTAAATCACAATCATATTTATCTATTGATGGGAATTTCTAATTTTTAATTGTTAACAAGGACGATAGAATGTTGTAATCAACGATTAATCATATTTTCCATTGTTTTTTATATATTCTAATATAAAAATGATTTAGTAGCGATAAAAAATTAATTGATGGAGTTCCTAGAAATATTCAGTGACAGAATCTTCCACTACAGATTTTAATTGGTGTGATCAATGATTTTATAAAACATCCGCAAATTTTAAATAAACTATCGATTGAATTATTTTCTACGAAGGTGTTCTATCATATTGGGTAATCCATTTATTAATTGCTTAAAATTATTGTTATTAATTTAATAATTAGTTTTTAATTTTTAATCATTAGAAAATTCACAGTTAATAAATAGAATTCACATGTTATATGTATCAGTAATGGTTTAACACTCCTTACGTATACAATATTGGGCAAAAATTGTAGAATAACGCAAATGATCACGTGCCGCTCTGCGGCACGTGTAGCCAATCATTTGCCAAATTACTGTATTCGACAATTTGCCCAATATTGGTGTTATCCGGCAATNAAGAAAAGCGAAAATACAGAAATGGCAGTCTAAACCTACCATGGGTGGTTAATTAAAAATGCCGGGAAAGCAATTTTGCTTATATATAACTACATAATACCTACCTAACTCCAATCTAAGATGACCTAACCCTAAAGTTAAATTCGATAAAATACAGTACCGGTATATTATAAGAACCTGCTCCGCTTTAGACGACCCCCTAATTTAGAATTGCAATATGGAATCTTCGGTGACAAGTGTAAGAAGACGCATGCGATAGGCAGACAGAGATTCGCATCCGTGACCCTCCCACCCATGGGAATTTACATAGAATCTGCGTGAATCCTACCATTTTATAATGGCTTAAACTTCTCATCAATGCAATATGGGAAACCACCAACTGGTTTTACGCATTGCGAATTCAACCGATGACGGCGATGTCCAGCGCAATTATAACTGCTATTTCTGGGAGCATATCCAATTTTCAGTTTACACATCAATCGCACTGATGTATGTTGCTCATAAAGATCTTTCAATAATGCTAATATCTGTTACCAGCTAGATGCAACCAAATAATAATATCACATATAGTCATTAGTCGATTAGTCGACGATTAGTCGACTAATCGACTAAATTTTTTTATAGTCAGTCGATCGATTAGTCGATTAGTCGACTAGTCGATTGGTCGATTGGTCGATTAGTCGATTAGTCGACTAGTCGATTGGTCGATTGGTCGATTAGTCGATTAGTTGATTAGTCGACTAGTCGATTAGTCAACTAATCAATTAGTCGACTAATCGACTAGTCGATTAGTTGACTAATCGATTAGTTGATTAATCAATTGGTCGATTAGCCAATTAGTCGATAAGATTAAATATTTTCATTGCTATATTCCTGGTATTCGTTTTTTTTTGTATATTTATTGACTAGCCAATTAATCAACTAATCGATTAATCGATTAATCAACTAATCGACTAGTCGATTAGTCAATTAGTCGACTAATCGACTAATCAACTAGTCGATTAATCGATTAGTCAATTTTTAGTCAGTCGACGACTAACAGTTTTAGTCGACTGACTAATCGACTAAAAATTTTTAACCGATTCCTATCCTTAAGTTCAAAATGATTTACATAATGCATATATTGGTGATTTGGTGCTTTACTATTGCACCTGAAATTTTGCAAAACAAAATCATTTACTAAGGCTTCAGATATTTACCCTTTTGGGATAGTTATGTAGAAAATTTCTTCAGGTGATATCAAAGTTTAGCTATAGAAATTTGCAAAGGATTAAGACCAAATATTCTTAAAGGTACAGCAGCATGTTATGCAGAGTTTTTAAAAAAATGTTGTAATAAAGTTCGGATAAACGCCCATCAGCTTTAAAAATTTATGAAACCATTAAAAATTGAAAAATAATTCTGAAATTTTATCAGAATTTATAAAGTCTGATAATGAAATGGTAATAGAAAAATAATCAATCTGACGTTATTATAGATAATAATTCAGTTTATAATAATAAGCTTATTAGTTTTATCAATCAACAAGCAAGTAATTGTGTTATCTCAGACAATGATATTGAAAAGGTAAAAATGGAAATGGATCCTGAAAAAGTAAAAAATGGATATTGCTACTGTAAACGTAAAAATAGATGTTGATGTCAAAACGTAATAGTAGATGATGATAAACAAATATATAAAGTGAATAATAGTAAAAAAAGAAAATTTCTTAGTATACATATAATGTATTACATAGATAATTGTCCTTAAAATTGAGAGAGCATAATATAATCCAAAATTTTCACGAAGAGTTTTTTGTTTAATTAGAACCAAAAGATATTTGATAATTGTATAGTATGATGCATACATTATTGCTAGGAATATCGTTCGATAATGTTGAATTATCATGTTGTGCCTATAGATGCTGGTGAATTATGCGATGAAATAATTTCACCACTATTGGTGAAATGGTGAAATTGGTGAAATTACCAGCATCTATAGTTGTGCCCCACTATTATGCTCTTTGACTATTTGGCAAAATATAAAATTTCTCTTTAAAAATATTAAAAACCTTTCATTTTTTTTTATGTTTAAAAAACAAATAATATAAATACTACAAAAGTTATTAACTAGCTATATAAAATGAATTATAACTCTAACCCCATTAAGCCTTTTTCAAAATGGAATAATTTCATAACTATATTGTTAGCAAAAACTCCATCTTAATAGAAAAAAAAAGGAAAAATTACTAGGTAATTAGAATATTTAATATTAGAAGATAAAAATATTTGTTATTGTGAAATTTTGTCGTTATATGTATATTAAATTGCATGGACCAGCAAATTATATTAAATCACAATCATATTTATCTATTGATGGGAATTTCTAATTTTTAATTGTTAACAAGGACGATAGAATGTTGTAATCAACGATTAATCATATTTTCCATTGTTTTTTATATATTCTAATATAAAAATGATTTAGTAGCGATAAAAAATTAATTGATGGAGTTCCTAGAAATATTCAGTGACAGAATCTTCCACTACAGATTTTAATTGGTGTGATCAATGATTTTATAAAACATCCGCAAATTTTAAATAAACTATCGATTGAATTATTTTCTACGAAGGTGTTCTATCATATTGGGTAATCCATTTATTAATTGCTTAAAATTATTGTTATTAATTTAATAATTAGTTTTTAATTTTTAATCATTAGAAAATTCACAGTTAATAAATAGAATTCACATGTTATATGTATCAGTAATGGTTTAACACTCCTTACGTATACAATATTGGGCAAAAATTGTAGAATAACGCAAATGATCACGTGCCGCTCTGCGGCACGTGTAGCCAATCATTTGCCAAATTACTGTATTCGACAATTTGCCCAATATTGGTGTTATCCGGCAATTTATGATCATGATCGGTAGGGAGTTGCTCGCTGAGTTTTAATTTAAATAAACATGTTTACATCATAACACATGAAAAAATAACAAGAAGAAATAATTTCATGATCATATGAGTTTGCCGGATAAATAAATGATATGATCCAACAATATCATTATATCGGGATAGGCATTACCTACAACTGCAATCTCCAGAAAATTAGTTACGGCATATCTACATAAAGTACAACTAATAAAGTAGACAATCAATAGCTATTATTTTCACATAATTAACCTGTTTTGCTTATTAAAACCCGTTTGGAATATCTTTAACGTCTCTATCGATACACATTAAATTCCAATCAATAGAATTAAGTTACAGTAATGACGTCATGATGACATCATGAATACTGATATATCATCAGATTTTGCAAAAAATTCATAAGATTTTCTTATTTAGAGACAAAGTAAATTAGAGACAAAGTAAATTGGAGACAAAGTAAATGGGGATTAATAAATATACAGTAGTAATAAAATATACCGTTTGCTTTATTGTTTATAGGTATTGTTTTATAGTATCACCAACGCGAAATACCGATGTTTACGTACGTACGTACGTACAGTATCAGGTATGTACATACGTATAACAGATTTACAGGAATTTTCGGTTAAGACAGTCCGAACCTAATTATTGTGAATCCGGATTATTCTGCTTTAGAATCGAACACTATAATTATCGTGTAACTAGATAAAAATTAACGCAATAGCAACCGTAGTAATAGTTGAGTTTCTGGGTATCGTTTATTTTAATAAAGAAATTTGGCAAAAGTGTGCAAAGAGAATAACACTTGAAAATTCTTATATAAATGTCATGCACTGATCTTGTTAACCTTTGCCTTAAAATTAACTTGGTTAACTCGTAAGTTTGTCTCTTTCTTTTTTTTTTTGGATTTTGTATATTTTATTATTGAATTTACTAACGATTATTCCAACCTTAGCAGTAAGAAATGTATGTTCAAATTAAGCACACAAACAATAATTCTGATGATTTGGCAACTATTATATATGAAGGAGATGAGTTTCCTGGTAAAGCCGTGGTAACCTCTGGTGAATTTGATATTTATAATGGTGGCTCATTTTAAGATCTAAGTTTCAATTATAGTGTATAATATGATTATCATTTTCAAACAATAAATTATCCAAGATAATATGTTCTATCTCATAATAAATTAACAATATATATGAAAATGTTCTGTTGTTCGTTTAATCATCCTTGTCTAATCATATATCAAGACTATCGTACCAAATACATACTCTATACTCAGGGTTGGCAATGGAGCTCAATGGAGCTGCGAATGGAGTCAATGGAGTATCGAATGGAGTCAATGGATATAAGTTCTTTTAACCCCATTCGTGTAGCCATCGGGCTCCATTGATTCCATTGACAATCCTGCTTCATACGCATTTTACTTATTTGCGCGGGTAACACAAACCAAAAAAGGAAATCCGTTTTTGTAAATAAACTAATAAAAATTTAGGGTTAGGGCCTTAATGTTAGAAGCTATAGAGTTAGAGTGATGCTTAATATAAGTAAAATTTCATTCCCGTCATTTTTAATTAGTGTACCAAGATCGATTTAAACGTTAGTTTTATCCGGAATAGTCAAAATTTGCACTCTCCGATTGGCTATTTCCTCTCAAGGAGCTTGTATTACCCGCGCAAATAAGTGGATGCCTTTATACGTACATACGTTTGTACTTACTTGTTACGCATGCGTGAGATGTAACAAATACTAGTGTACATATATGCGTATGTCATTACGCCTTATATGAATCAACACAAAATATAAAGTTTAGTTCTAACAGTAAAGTGGTTGTTATAAACGAAATCTCATGCTAAAATGTTACCTATTATATATTATTGTAGTTTGTTTAAAAAAATTGGTTTATATAAATAGACTAATGCTAATTTTATAACCCTATCAAAGAACTATAAATTGTTTGCATTTCAGTTGGGTGACGAAATTTCAAAAAGTCTTACCCTTTTCCATTCTTATATGACGTTTGATCATTGACTGCTTTATAAATGTATTTAACAAGGTCTTCAATATTTTCAAAATCAGTAACTTTTATAAATCAATATCAGGTGCGTCCATGTATAACAAGATAGGGATAGAACCGTAGAAAAGAATCGTAACCTTTTTCTTTGACCTTTACAATTTGAATTTTCAAAATCAAGATGAAATTTATAGAGATCGGATGTGTTTGTTTTTATACCATATGTTAGTTGAATAATAATAATATGTCATATCTCCATTTTTAATACTGTATTTCTCATAGTTAGGGTCTGGCAATTCTCGATTATGGATACATCTTCCAAAAGAGTGAATTTTTATGTGAGCATTAATTAATAAGCATAGTCACTCTTATTCACAAGATTACAACCACCGATAATCCAGGAAACGAAAACCATTAAATGACATATGAATTTCGTAAATTTAGGAATATGTTTTCATGTATTCCCATATGTCTGTTGGGAAGATGTCAATGATATCAGCAGAAGAGCCCATGGTATTGACGCAAGACATTACTAAGTATCTATGAACAATGATTTCGTCTTATCAAAACTATCCAAAAGCTTAATCGTACAAAATGAATTCTTTTGTAGCGTGATAATTAAAGAACGAAATATTATTTCTTTGCATACTTTTTGCACATCAATATAAATGTACAGTATATAGTACAAAAGAAATTTAGTTTAATCTCGCACAGATATGGTGTTATAAGATGTAATTTGCGAAAAATTTCTATTAATTAATGATATATAGGATTATTCATACACAATTGCAAGTACAGTATTTAAGTGTATGATATTATGTGAACTCGTTTTACATTGAATAGTCCCAGGTACCAATTGTAAACACAGATAATGTGATGTCTCAAATACAATACAAAATAAGTATTTGGTATTTTATGTATCACGACGAAATTAAGTTGATAAAATATTCGATTAATTTGATTAATTTGGGAAAAAAAGATAAAGTTCTGACATTTTTAGAAGTTTAGATATTTTTAAATTTCCCGATTCCATGTGTGAGATTAAAATGCGCGATAAACTATGTAAATAAAACTATATGTGGTAACATATTAAAACCTTATCTAAACTTTTCATTTAGAATAAAAATTTTATTTCTTATGCATTATAATAATTTTTCACGAATTTCAAATAGATGTACAACCCTTACAGCTCAGTATATTAGGATAAAATTTTGTAAAGACCAAGATTATATAGCTCTACAAACAAATGACTAAGTTGAGTCTTTCTTTTTTTTTTATATATATTTAAATTATATTTAAATGAGAAAAATAGTTTTGTACCTTTGCTTGTAAACTATGAAATTGGTCTTTGCAAAATTTTATTCTAAATCATTGAACCATTAAGTTGTTAAATTTCGCGAAAAATTATTATAGCGATAGCAATTAACTAAAATTTATTCTATACAAAGATAAAAACTTTAGAAATTTTTATATGATATATTTATAGTTTTGATTTGCATAGTATATCGTGCACCCCAGTGTGAGATGCATTGAAAAAGCGACGAGAGTAAATAATTAATAATAATTGAACCAAATTATTGTTATTAAAATTAAGGGTTAAAACTAATATTAATTAATATTAATTAAATATTATTCGGCAGCTAACGTGCCAAGTAATTCGAGTTATTTGACAAGTATGCCGCAAGTTTGTCCTAATTATAACCTAGTTCATCACCGGCAAAATGCAAGTTCCATAATCGTAAGAATTATTAAGTAGGACAACTAGTTGCACTGGTTATCGTATATACCTGGTTTGATTTAATAATAAATATTTTGTCCATTATAAAAAAACCTGTTTGAATACCTTTAATGTCCGATAACAATTTTGACATTTGCCAAATTTATTAATAATAATTTACGTAATAATAATATACTTTGACATTTCGAAAAGCTTCATCCACTGAATAATAACATTTCTACTATATTATTAATATATATATATATAGATTTATAAACATTAAATATATACAGTCAACTATTTCTATAACGAACTGCTAATTCCTAAATAAATAAAAAAAAAACAAAAAATGACAAAACAAAATGATTAAAAAAAAAATTAACATATAATAATGTATACTATTTTAGTTTATTTTGTTTTATTTTGTTGGGGGAAATGTAATGTAACAGGTTTGTGCGCCATAAGATAATGTTGCTATTGTTAACATTTTTCTCGGCTGTACGTACGTACATACGACGTATGTACTGTACGTAAAATAAATAACAAGAAGTTTCTTTAAAACACAAAATAAGTAAGTACAGACAACTCTATACCGAACCTCTCTATAACGAACTCTGGATATAATGAACTAAAATCTTTTGGATTTTATAATAGTTCGGTATAAAAAGAGTTATAGTTTCTTAAGAACCCATAGTAATTTTTATATAGTAAACTTTTTTAACAGCCAAAACCAACAGTTCGTTATAGAAAGAGTTGACAGTATAGGTTAATTTAATTCATTCCAAGTTAATTGTAGAAGCTCAAAATTTTTTATATGAACGATGATTAATATTTAGATTTCTAGATTTAAATTAATATTAAACACTTTAAAAAGTTTACAATAGTGCAATTCTTTATCTTGTTAATTGACAAGCTACTGTATTAATTTTTCCACATTAATTCACAAATAAAAATAGTTGAAGCAAACAAAGAAAAATTAACAATTATAAATAATATTTAATATTAGCATTTTATGCTTTATATATTATCGTTCGCAATTAAATTTTATAAATTGGAAGTTTGTTTATGATTACGTCAATATTATGTAGCGCACCAACCTGGTGCTCATTTTCCGGATGGTAGTTAAGTGCGTAGCATTGCGTAATTCTGCTAGTCTTTTTTTTTTTTGTAAAAAAATTAATATCATTTGTGATAGATTGTTCTACTTTGTTTAAATTTTAATAAAAGTTCTAAGTAACTAAACAAAGCAAAAAATCAAGTTAAAAAAAGTATAAATAAGTGTTATTTTTTTACAGATCAAATTTCAAGATAAGCTTAGTTTTAACCTCGACCAACAGAGATTAGAACGTATGTAAAAAAAAACAAATTTTATTGATTTCGTTTTTTAATATTGAATTCGCTAACGATTATTCAAAATTACAGCAAGAAAAAGTCTTAACTAAGCTTTACCTTAAGAACTTAAGCTTAAAAGTTTAAATTTGAAATTAAAAGGTTTGTATATATATGCGCATATATATTTTTTATTTATTTATTTAATTTTTTTTTTTTTTTTTTTTTTGAATTCGTATTTTTAGCATTGAATTCTCTAAACGATTATTCAACCTTACAGTAAAAAAAATTAAAAAAAATGGAAAGAATATGTCAGAGTCACCGAAATAACGCTGACGATTTGCCAGCCGCCATACATGAAGGTGACGAGTTTCCTGCTAAACCCGCACCACCGTCTGGTGAATTCGATGTTAATGACGGCGGTGAGTTTTAGATATATGGACCCCATGATTACAATGTGTTATATTTCTATCTTTATTTCAATGTGTTATTTTTCTATATTTATGTCAATGTGTTATTTTTCTATATTTATGTCAATGTGTTATATTCCTATGTGTTATGTTTCTATATTTATGTTAATAAATTTATTTTTTACGTAAAAATATGTGTACCAGTTACTCTATAATTTATATTTGACAATTGTGTCTGAAAAAAGAAAATATCGGCTTCAATATTTTTTTACAATAATGATACATAATGAACTGAAGGTTTTAAGGTAAAAAAAAAAAAAAAAAAAAAAAAAAAAAAAAAAAAAAAAAAAAAGGTTACCATTTATTATGCTTCTATACCAACTTTATATTTTGATAAAAAAAGTTCGTTATAAAAAGTTTTGATGCTGAGTCAATCATCCTTGCAAATTCAGCAATTGAGGCGCGGTCATATGATATTGCGACCGGGCCCCCTAGAAAAATTCTGGGAAAAATTGTTTTTTTTATTGCGATATCAATTTAGTATTATTTTTGCTGATCAAAACATAACTATGAGGTGAAATCCTAAAAAAGTAATTCACAGAATTGCTATTTAATTTATACTATATATATATTTATATCACGGCTTAAATCACGTCTATAACGATGAAAGCAAGGTCTCACCTTTAATATTTTTTAAAAAAAAAATCACGTCTATAACTACACACTCAGAAGATTTACTTCTAATAAATTAATACGCAAGATACAAAAATAAGATAAGATCTTTATCATTAAGGTTTAAACTTAATATTTATGCTTAACTTTTCGAATATCTTAACGATTATTTTATAAATTTTCCAAATTTTTTACTTAATCTGTATTTATTTTTTCAAATGCACTTGTTCCTGCACGTGAAGTTACACACAAATACGCAAACGTAATTGGTGGACAAAAATAGTTAAAACAATTACTGTCGTCCTTCTCTATAGCAGTCCGTATAATGCAAATTTTTTTGTTTTATTTATTTATTTTTTTTTAAAGAGTGAACTTTTTGTTTGCAATTTTATTATCATTTATATTGATCATTACATATATTATATATATATAATTACAGTACAATTTCAAATCTCTATTTTGAACTTAAACCTAATTTATCCTCGAGTTAAACTCTAACGCCCCACATGCATTAGTTCAAGATTTATACTTCGAACTTACTCTATTCCCTAAATTAGCATTCCCCGCATCTCTCATGCTGGTCTTATTAACTCCCAGACAGGTATTCAGAGATCGTCCGCCGCATTCATAATTCTGTGCTTGATTTACTTCCTGTTTGGTAACCAGGGGGCGCCAAGTTCCCATGAAGGTCCACATTCCTACTACTGTATAATCCGTGTTCTCACTAGCATTACCTTAGTAGGCACCTCACCGCTTATTTCACTGACATCTTGGTCACCATCCTTATAATGTTCTTTAGCTTCAGCATGTAGCCAATTACCATATAAGGAGACTCCCGTGTGTTGGTTAAGTATGGACTATGTTGTGTAATTTATAGTTACATCCAACTAGGTTTATAGTCACAAACTACTTCCAGTTTTCATCCGAAGTGATTGGTATTTAATGTTGGTATGTCCTTGCAATGCTGTTATACCTTGTTCACAATACAGTACTATTACTAGCCTAGTGCTTCCTGCTTTCATATTTTTACATTTCTAAGTGTAATGACTCTACTTCTTCTCTGCATATTTATTTCCTATTTTACTCTTCTGTGTTTGCCAAAGGTGTTCCTAGATAATAACCAGTTTTCTTGCACCTTACTTGTATCCACTACTTTTCTCATCGATATAGTGCCACCTTTTTTACAAAGACCACTATTTTAAAAATGTTTACCAATCTAGTATTTACATGGACTTTACTGAGTATGGGACAAATATTCGTAAATATTACATTTACTAGAACTTGAACCAGTAACTTCTAGTATCAGAACGAGCATCTAGACCACTAGGCTACAGGGGCGTGCACTTATTTGTGCGAGTGATACAAATCCAAAAGGGAAATTAGCCAATCGGAGAACGTAAAATGTGATGATCCAGGATTAGCCCGACACGTGAGCAAAGCGAAGAAAAACACAAAAAAAACCGTAAAAAGAGAAAATACAAGAAAACGAGTGTATAAACCTGTCTTGGTGCACTAATTAAAAATGACGGAAATGAAATTTTACATATAATAGGCATCATTCTAACCCTATAGCTTCTAACATTAAGACCCTAACCCTACCCTAACCCTAAATTTTTAATTTTACAAACTTAGTTTATTTTTACGTTGAATTTCCTTTTTAGGTTTGTACCACTCGCACAAATAAGTAAAGCGGGCTACAGGGTCCCATCCCTGTATCATGCAAATTGTATGATTGTATAAAGGTTTTTATTATAATGTGATTATAAAAAGGTATTTGTTTATAATTTTATTAGTAAAATAGTGCAGACTTTGGCATGATTATAAAAGGTTTTACTATAATGTGATTATATAGGAGGAAACTATATAAAGGAAGGCAGTAAATTTGCGGATTTTTATTGTATAATATCACATGCATGATGAAAAGAATAAATTTGTTTTGTAATATAATATCCAGCAAAATTGCAATTTATTGTTTTTTAATCTGTTCTAAATTTTCTAGGAGCTCTTCATAACTATTGTTATGCAGTTAACTCTCTTTATAACAAATCTTTTTATAATAAAACCAAAACATCTTTAAAAAATTTACTATTGTAAAAAGTTTCTATTAAATTTAATAAAGATAAAAGCAAGGTCTTGCCTTTAACATTTAAAAAAAAAAATTTACTAGTAAAAACTGTTAGTTCAATATATAAAAGTTAACTATATATGATTTTTGTTTCTTTTCTATTTGATTGTTATTAATAATTTAATTTCCATTTATTTGTTATTGATATTTTGTTAGTTATTTATATTTTGACAAAAAAATTAAGGTAGCCTTATATTTAGAAATACAAAAAACATGATAAACAAACTTGAGAGAATATTAGCTACTTTAGCAATTCTATAATTCAAATTCTTTATTGTATAGTATTAAAGTTTACTACAACAAAAGAGAGTTATATTTGGATATATAGTAATATCTGTTGTTTAACTATGATTATTAACTCTATAGCCTCTTATAACTCTGTTTGAACTATTTATTTGTGTTAATTTAGTTTATGAATTTTATAAATGCTGATTTATTTATAAATCACTTATTTAATAAACTTCTTTATAATAAACCCTAGAAATAATAGATTATAAAATTTAGATTTTGTATATTTAATAATTCGATATTATTTGTAAATTTAATTCAAGTTTTGCAATTTATTTTAAATTTGTCATAATTATTACTTAAAAACAATAAAAAACTTTTTTCAAATTTAATATTAAAAAAAAATAAAAAAACAATAATATTAAAAAAGGATCAATAAAATCACTAAAGTTTGAAAAAATTAAAAATAATAATTTTTTTAGAAAATTGTAAGATTAGAATTTTGCTGTATGTTTCTAA
This sequence comes from Gigaspora rosea, assembly GCA_003550325.1. Lineage (NCBI taxonomy): Eukaryota > Fungi > Glomeromycota > Glomeromycetes > Diversisporales > Gigasporaceae > Gigaspora > Gigaspora rosea. The sequence continues at coordinate 151,574 of QKWP01000104.1, forward strand.
AAATAAGCTATGTTTTTTGTTTAAAAGTTATACAAAAAAAATATGAGATGGCTTATTTTTAAATTTTTAATATTTGAAAAATTAAAAAATGTACTAATAAAAAGTTAATCAAATAACACCAAATTTTTAATGTAGGTGTATTTTATTATTCTGAACAACTTTATTTAATAACACTCTTTGAGGTTTACTTAGTAAAATTTAGACTTTTATATATAGCAACTATTAATAGTTTTTTTAAGATTTTTTAATAAAATCAGGTTACCGTATTTTCGTGAAATAACGGGCATGGGCGTTATTTAGAAAATCGTACCACCCCAAAATATCATGCGATGTCTCAAAATAACGCCCATGCGCGTCCCTAAATAACGTGCACCCTACATAACTTGTATAAAATTTTAATGTCAAACAGGTTTATATTGTTTACATGGGATAAATATTTAATATTTGATAATCGATAAATTATTAATTTAGACTTTCCACTCGAGAATTAAAAAAATTTTACTATATATATATATAATCGGGAATTCCATGTTATTTAATCTTTAATTAATATAAAACTTTATTTATAGCAATAACGCAAAATTCAACATTATTAGGTACCGGTATTTAATTCACGGGCAAGTGATAGAAAAGAACTTAGAAGTACCCTCTTGATGGTAATTCCTTTTTTTATCCCGAGATTTAGTGCGTTATAAAAATAAATTCGTAGCAGAACGTGAGGCAGTTTCTTCACCAAAAGTTGAACCACCAAAAACTAAAGTGCAAACCAAAAAATACGAAACGAAATACTAGGCTAAGAAATTCCTTTTTTTTTATGATAACGCTGCGATAAAAATAAAAAAAAAATTATTAAATGCCGGTATATGCATGATTAGTACAATCTGCAGCAAAGTTTTTTCAAAGTTTGAGTCCTTTTAAATCGGAAATTAATTCTCTTTGTTTTTAGCATTTACTATTCAATTTAAAGATTTAGACAGCATCCAAAAAACTACTAGCACTGGCCCTACCGATCTAACTGATCCACTAGACAAGACCCATATAATCCAACGTTCTACCAATGGTATACAATTCAAAAGAACGAATATAAATCATCATACAACTAGTTACAAAGATAAGTTTTCTAACTAATATGCTTTAAAATGTTTTTAATTAATATAGTTGCCCGTTAATAAAACTACCTATAATAAATAATCATCTTACCTATAATATTCGTTAAACTTGGTAACATTAAAACGAAAGTTACGAATTTTCAAAAAAAAACTTTTTTTTTAAGAAAGATAATTCTAAAAAAAGATAAGTACCGTATATTCTTTTCTTTCTGTTATTATTCGATTTGTTAATTCTACTGTATGATTAATCAATTTCCATTGCCTCATACATTTCCTCGTTATCCATTATCTCATATATTTCCTCGTCATCCATTACCTCATACATCATTTGCATCCCTTCATTATCTATTACCTCGTCATCCATTTCTTCAGTATTCAAAATATTTTCATCAGAATCACTATCGTATGGCACATCGTTATCTGATACAAAATCATTATTATTCGGGTCATCTAAAAAAATACCTTCTTCTATTGGCAACTCATCCAAATGGTTTTTGACAATGGCTTTGAGGCGGCTTGACATTTTTTCATCTTCACTGCCATCGGGGTTAAGCGTGAGTCTGCTTGCTTCGAAAGATCTGATCAAAATATTTGAACTAATTTCTTTCCAAGTTTCTGATACCCATTCACAAACTTGTACATATGGAGCCTTTTTTTGGTTTTCTTTTTTTGTATATTCTTTTTTTCCTTTGTCCATCCATTCTTCCTACCTTCTTTTCATCCCCTCTTTGAAAGGCTTGTTGACCGAAACATCTGGGGCTGTAAAACGCTAGTTGTTCCGCCAGGTATTCTTATAACTTCTAGGCCTTCTTTCTCTAACGCCTTAATAATATCATCACGAGTGTGGCTGCGATGTTCATTTACAAAAAGTATACCTTTATTCTTAAAAAAGCCATTGGGCCTTGCTCTAATGACACGGGGAATATACGTAGAAATTAATAAATCTCCAGTCATATTTGCTGAGGGCGCCGTTGTTACCACAATATCCCGGGAAAATCTCCCTTTGGAGGTTTTTTTTAACTTGAAGATTACAGTAGGTGGAAGTTTTTCTCCAGCAGCAGTGTAACCAAGAACTACTGTAAAACGTAGTTTGTCATTTCCCGTAGTTTTAACAGGCACTTCACGAACACCTTCGAATTCAATCGTCGAGTTCCGTGGCATATCGAACTACATTGGGGTTTTGTCAAAGGATAAAATATATTTTTTTCAACATTATATGTTTTTTCACGCGAAGTCTTGAGAAAATTTTTAATTACTAAAGGAACATCTTCGGGAACTTTCTGTGCTAATTGTGTCCTAGCACGTTTTACTAAATTATGTCGTTGCTTAAAGCGTTCGGCCCAACCACGCGAAAACTTCATATCTCTAATATCCAGGTCTTTGCTTAAGTCTCTAGCTTTTTTTATGATCAAGGATGTTGTAACCGCTGCTTTTTCCTCTCTTCTTTCTTTAATAAATTTTAACAACTCTTCTTCTAACGAAGGGTGTGTTACTTTCAGACAGCGACCTTTGAGAACACGCACCTGATTTACATTTAAATGTTTATTCTCTTTAATATTTTCAAGCTCTTTTTTCTGCTTACGCCACTCTTGGACTCGTTTTCGGTCAATTTTATAGTATAAAGCAGCACCACGATTGGAGGTAGTTTCCGCATACGAGATTACTTCAAGCTTAAACGCGACAGTGTAACTCCTTTTTGTGCTCATGAGTACTTGTAAGACAACCTATTACAAAACAAACTTTAGACAATGTTTTATATATTGTAAATGATCGTGGCACAAGAAAAAAAAAAGTACTTACATACGTAAAGTATTATTACAGTACTAGTAGCTTCCACCATATTGTTTGATTCTGCAAGTGATCCTTTATACTTATTTTTTTTGATTTTTTAATGTTACAGTTTTGGTACTGGTATCATAAGTCTTATTTGCCTTTAAATTTTAGCATATGGTGTCATAAATTTTTAATGTCATATCGTATTTTAGCATATGTTGTTATAAATTTTTAATATCATATCGTATTTTAGCATATGGTGGCATAAATTTTTAATGTCTTATCATAATTTGTGCTTAGATATTAGTATAGTAACCTAACAAGATGACATATATTTAATCAGGTAGTTCATGAAATAAAAAATAGCGAACAAGATTCTTTTTTTTAAAAAAAAAAAATCGGAAATAAAAGCAAGTCATGACAGTTTATATAAGCAGTATTTTTTGTTTGTACATACTGTTACATATTTGTATATAGAGTAAAATGGCGCATATGTCAACCAAATTTGTAGTAGTTCGTGAGCAATCTAATGCATATCACTATATCGCTATATGATGTTGAATGTACGTACATACCGGCATTACTACTTATATATAACGCACATGGGCGTTATTTGAAAAATCAGGGTTATCAAAAAATTGACTATTGTTTCAAAATAACGCCCATGCGTGTACTCTAATTAACGCGCATAAACTCAAAATAACGCGCAGGTGGGCGTTATTTTGCGAAAATACAGTAGCTTATTTTTGGAAACATATGGTAGCTGTGCCTTGATTAGTAGTAATATAACAAACTAAATTTTATCTTTTTTTGTTGTTGTAAATAAATTCTATTTTTTGTAATATATAATCTGCAAATCTTTATTGAATTAATTATTATTATTCTAATTTGATAAAAATTATAAATTTCTTATATCTATACTACTAAAATTTTAATATCTGTCCGTCGGTGTGCTTTAAATGGTTTGATTGGTTAAATTTTTTAAGATTATAGCTATAAACAATAACGTATTTGGTTTAATATGTACTAATAAATATTTAGCGAGTTTATATAGTACTAGAAATCTATACTTGATATGTTCAATTTTTTCAATTGCCAAAATTTTTTATACAAGAGAGTTTTCACATATGCGCAAATTTGTGGCATACCCAAAATTTATGACGATCCTAAATTTGAATATATAGTGCATTTCTTATTTGATAGCCTAAATCAACCAATTATATTAGTGAATTTTTAATTTTTAATGTATTTAGAAATTTATAAAAGTCTTTGTGCTACTCGGATTGGTATACCACCCTTCAAATTAAATAGTAAATTAATAACGCACTTAGGGTCAGTTAGTCAATTATTTACCACTTGGGTAGTACCAAACGACTCCTTTTTTTAAAAGTATATAATGTATACTTCCAAATTCATTATTTGTATTTTAGTAAATTTGTTTTTTTTTATATACACATATTAAACTTCTAAATGGCAGAAATTCACAAATATCCTTATGAACCAAACATTTATTACAAAGAAAAAAATAGAAGTTTTCATTATACAATAATTGAAGAAGGAATTAATCCTCTTAAATATAAATATACATTTGCTCAGCATTATAAAATATGAAATTGAAACAACTTGGGGTAGAAGTAAAAACCAACAAACTGTAAAATGTGCTATTAATTATATCGATAATAAACCTATATTCTATATATATTTTGGTGATAGCTTTAAAAATCAAGTAATCTCAAAAAAAAGTGCAAGTGATGCAGCAACTTTATTTCACAATATAAGTAAAATTTAAATATATTTATTTTATATATAGTATAAGATACTATATTTAATATTAATTTATAATATTATTTAGAAAGTTACTACTCTAAAATTAACACAAACTTCAGGTATCCTTTTATTTGGACTGCAATTAAATTGTGTTAAAAAAATCGTGAAAATAAAAGACAACATAATAGTTTAAAGTTAGTTAGTGAAGCAAGTTCATCTGCACTTACTAAATGGCTTGAAAGTTTGCAACACAAATTTATAATAATTTTCAAACCTGTAGTAATGAATATTATAACCAATTAGATGTTCTTAATTTAGAATCACTTCAATATTCCGTTGATACCAATTTTTATACGATTGAATATAATAATCAAAATAAAGAAAATCAAAAACAACGTGCAATGTCTTTTGTACAAGTAATGGATCAAAACTTAATATCTCGAGAAGCTTATAGAAATTTAACAGCCTTGGAATATAACTTACCACGAGAATATATTGTATCTAATACAAAAATTCAAATTGATAATGAAATGCAAACATTAATGCCAATCAAGTTAATTAATATAAAAACAGAATTGAAGTCAATTTATCAGAAAATGAACAACCAGATATAGATGATTCAGATATAATAGAACAAGTAACAAATGCAATTGGAAAAGCAGGATATCGTAGCATTAAAGATATTTTAAATTATATAATGCCCTTTTTAATTAATCAAAATATCTTAAATCCAACAAATCCAAGTATTAATCTTCGAATATCAGGTGATGGAAGAAACGTTAGAAGAAAGATTAAACATGTGATGGTAACATGTGCAATTCTTGATGATAAAACAAATTTTTATTTTCCAAACCATCATTATGTTGTAGTATTATATCCTAGAAGTGAAAATTATGATTCTTTAAAAAATGCGATATCATTATTTTTAAATGAATTGCATGAATTAAAAGAATTAGAAATAAAAATTAATAACATTACTTGGAATATTAATCTTTATTTCTCTGCTGATTGGAAATTTTTATGCATTTGTTTGGGTTTTAATGGAGCCAACTCTTATTACTATTGTTCTTGAGCAATACGAATAAAGATAATAGAGAAAATTTAGATGTATGATAGACAATTAGCAAATCAATGGACCAATTAAATGCTGATTTTACTATCTATAATGGTCACAAAAATCCTCCACTTTTCAATATGATTCCATTAGATAATTGGGTAATTGATGAGCTCCATACTATGCTAAGAATAACTGACTGTCTTTGGCGTTTAGTATTAAATGAATTGCAAGATGATGATCTTTTTGATGAATTTACTCGTAAAGTAATTATAGAGGAAATGAAACGTATTTTAGTTCAATTTCAATTTTGGAAAGAACAAGGATCAAAAAGCTGGAACTATATGATAAAAGTTTTAAAAAACTTTAATCTTAATTTACTTTTTATACCTTCATGAGCAGCTAAAATTAGAAATTTATGGGACAAATTTTCACAACTTTACGATAATTTACGAGATAATTCTACTGATCCAAACGTATTCGAAAAGGCTGCAAAAGAATGGTTAATTTTGTTTTTAACACCTTCTAGTGGAAATTGGGAAGCCAATGAAGAAGTAATTTCAGGGTTATATTTACCAAGCGACATTACACCTTACATGCATGTTTTAATTTATCATGCAGCTGAAATAATACAAATTCACAGACATTGGGATTAAAAGCCTTTTCTTGTAGCGCTGTTGAAAAGAAGAATCACCAACAAGTATCCTACTTTTTTTGTAAAACCTTGAAAGATAGAGGGAAAAATAAAGATGAAAAATCAGCAATTAAAGACCTTCTTGATTACAAAAACAGGAATCTATATTTTTCTTATAACGATATTTCCTGTTCATCTTCCAAACGTCAAAAAATTTATATTCATTAGATAAATATCATGCAAATAAAGATATACAAAGTTTATCTTAAGTGATTGTATTAATGTGCGAACTTTATTTCGAACAAATTATGTTCATTAATTATATCTAGTAAATGAAAATGAAAATTTAGGAATAACTAATTATATTTATAAAATTACCACTATATTGATTAGTAAAGATAGATATAAATTTTTATTTAAAAAAAGGACAAAATCCAATAAATAAGAATTTTAAAGAAAGAGAAGATCTAAAAAGCGAATATTTAATAATGTATAGCTTGTCCAATAAAAATTTTAAAAAAAAAATCATCCAGTAATATGCGATTTTATCTAATAAGAATTTAGGAAACGAAGTCCTTAATAATGCCTAACTGATCTATCTAGACAATTTTAAAAAAAGCGAAAACAAATTAATGCTGACACTATCCAATAAAAATTTAAAAAAGACCTAATGACACGAATGTCCCAACGTTTTTAAAAATGTGAAGGCAAACATTTTAATAATAAACTTAAAAATAGGGAACACTTTCATATTTTTATCTAATATGAAAGTGTTCCGATTTAGTTATTTTTTAAACAAGTGCCAATAAATAAGTGAAAAAGCACGGGTTGTTACAAAAGACCTGTACAATAATTATCACCTACCAAATAAATGTAATGAGGCATTATGCAATAATCTTCATGAACTTAAGTATCTTATTCTAAATGCTTTGATTAATAAATATTTAACAATTAGGTAAAAAATAAAGATACCATGTAACATAAATTTTCATGAATCTAAATAATGTATTCCAAACATTCAGATTAATAAATATCACTCCTTAAATAAAATATGAATAGGAAGTATTATTGCAATAGTAATCTTAAATAGTTTATTCTATGTTTCGATTAAAATTTACTTACTAGATTAGCGCAAATTAAATGAATCTGAATAGATAATTAAATATTTTGATTAATAAATACTCAAACACAAAATAAATGTAAATGAGATTCGTACAAAGTCTTAAATAGCATACACTTAAATGGTTTAAATAATAAATGTTTACCTACTAAATTAATGTAATACAGTGCAACATAAATTTTTGTGATCTAAATCAGTGTTCTTAATTTTCATTCCAGTGTTAAATTTTTTTGCCTTCCAGTTGTGTAAACGTTCCAGTGATACTATCAATTTTACTTCCAGTGAGCTTTTAGTGGTTTCTAGTGAGCTTTCAGCAATAACACTAATTAATTCCAAATACCTTGATTAGTAATGTTCATAAATATGATCGAATAAGTTCTTTTAATTTGCTACCCATGGACATACCAGAAATTTAGTAACTGGGTCAGTTCAGCCAGAGTAGGGATCACACAAGTAACCCATAAATGCATAATTATGGGCATGTTATTAGATAGCATATATATAAGTTTGAATGATTCATTAAAATTGATAACCAGCAGAAAGTCTTCGCCAAGCTGGGATCTCTGAATAACTTCAAAGCTATAAATATCAAGCAACTTTTGCAAAATCTTTACTGACAAAACTTTGGGTGCAATCTAAGATAAAAAAAAATTTGATATAAATATGCCTTGCTAAACTCAAACCCTAAACTTAAACTAGAAGATATTTCAGAAGAATTAAGATCAATTCATTTTGCAGGATATATTCATGCGGACTTTCACAGTTATGATATTTTGCAAAACTGAGACATTAATGAAGCATACAGTCATATTTCAGGTATAGGATTATCTAAAAAGCAAGATGAAAAAAATGATTCAAATGGTCATACTTATGGTATTAGTCTTCCAGGTAAGGTCTCAAAATTGTCCCAAAGACTTCACTTATCAACATATCGAAGTATTCATCATTTGTCTCTATATTGTAAGTTAATCTATATATCTTAAGCTTGTTACCACGTTATACATATCAAATAATTTTAAACTTTATAAAATTTATACAATAAATTAGTTTAATATGTACATTATAAATTGCATAATAAATAATGATCAGCTTACTTCTTTCAAAAAATCAGAAGAGTTTTCCTGAGAACCAGATGCCTTGAATATAACGATGCTAGATTTGTTGTATAATCTATTATATTTTCCAAAAGAAATTTCGTCATATCTTGCACAAAATTAATTACATCAAATTTTCGTATATTATCTAACCAGTTCGCAGAAAATAGCCCAAATTTTCCTTAGTCTATCCTATGGAATCCATTCAATTTTTTAATGCAATAATCAATATCCGCATTTCCACTTGTCCATTCTTGTTAGAATCACATGTCCAATACCATGTTTCAGATGTGTTGTCTTCCATATTTCGAATTTTTTTATACTTATCCACTAAAAATATTCTAAATTAATGTAAGTCACTCAAGTAGCAATTTCCATAATTTGATTAACAAAGCTTATAAAGCTTATACAGGCTAACCGGGCGACTCTTATTACAATTTCTATATATTTCGACTTCAATTCCAATTTGATAATAATACCCAAGGCTGCTTATTTCACTAGTGTCATATTAGCACATTTTTTGCAATAAATATATACTTTATATTCATCCTTGTTGGCACCGATGATATAATTGTGTACCAATCCAAGTATTTCTGAATTTGCCTAGGTGTATAGAATTTAGGATATTGTTTACTATTCAATTCAGTGAGAGAGTTTTAATCAATTCACACAACTGGATAACAATTTCAAAATATATGCGTAAAATAGCAAAAAGCTTAAATACCTTCAGATCATCACTATTAAGATCACAAACAATAAATGAAGGAATTTGAGAAGTGTAATTAGGGCGGTAGTATATTTTAGCACTCAATAGAAAGGTATATATGATAGTGAATTTGAAATTCAAGACTTCTGATGTTAATAAGTTTATATACATAGCATACATGTAAGTTAAATCAGCAAATGAAAATCAATTTAAAAAATTTACATGTAAATTAACAACCTTATTCTAACTCTTATTCTAATTTTCTAACATTAAACTTTGTAATATCGCATATAATGTGATAATGGGTCAAATTTTTTAAAAATCAATAAAATGAATAACAAAGCAAAGAGTTTTATAAAATGGTAGACTTTTGAACACTTCTACCTCAATTTCGAAAATATTTCTTGGCAGTAAAAAAATAAATATATATAAATTCTGCTTGACAAATGTTTTTTTTAGAATCAATCTCTTTTTTTCTCGCCATTCAATAATAACCTCTCCACGAGGATAACTTAATTTTCGAACTTGTTTTTTAGAATTTTTAACTGTGCCAATTGCTGCTTCTTCTTTCGCATGTCTAATTAATAGATGTTGATCTTGAGATATATCATGTGGTGTTAATTGAATGTAAGTTTTTTGACTTTGTAAATGGTATTTAACTCCCCAATTAACATTATAAAGAATATTAGACAATTCTTGATATCCGGTAGAACCACAAAATATACATTTAGAAACACCTGTTTGTTTGTTGTAATAATAAATATAGCCCTCGAAGATAACTTGAAATATACTTTCTGAACAGGTAAAAGAGACTGCTTGAAGGCCAGTATTTTTATATTTTTACCCAACCGTCGATAAATAGAATATACAATATCACCTTTAATATTGGCAATTATTGAAACAGGTATTTTTTTTTGCTCTACGGATAGTTTATTTAATTTGCGGATAGTGTTATTATGTTGTAAAAACCCATGATTAGTTTCGAACTCTTTTTGGCAAATTAAGCACTTTAGTTTGCATATTAAAGCACTCATATTTTTGATTTGTTTAATTGAAAAAAAACTAGAAAAAAAATTATATTTGTATTTTGTTATATAATTTTTCTAATTGCTTGGATCTTTTGACAATTACAATTAACTTACCTATAAAAAAGTGATGGGTTTTGGTGACGGATGATGGGTTTGACACTTATTTCTTATAGTTTTTGTTTTTTTTGAGGAGCATCAAGTAATTTTCCTGATCATTAGACCAATCAAAATCAGATAATCAAATATTTTGGGGTTATAATTTGAGGCCCAATTCCAAAGATCAGCGGATATGAAAAAACTGACTAGTAATTTTGTAGAGCAGTATTAGTTCATAGATTTGAAAAATATTTTTTTGTATAATTACTATTTATACTACTAAAATTTTATATTTGTCAGTCTGTGTGTTTTAAATTATTTAATTAGCTAAATTTTTTATGATCAGTTATATGGGGATGAGTTAGTAGAAAAGGGACAAATTTTTTCTAAGTAAAAGTTTTCTTGACTTTAAGCTTAAACATTTTAACAACTATCTTAATAAATTTAATAAAATTTTTTTTTATTTTAATTCTATATAAGTTCAAAATTAAAATAAAAAAATTTTTAGCAAATTTGATTAAATAGTGATCAAAATATTTTAATTTAAAAATTAAAAAAATGTTACTAAAAATGATTTGTCCCTTTTCTACTAACTCACCCCATATTGTAGCCATAAACAATAAGGAGAGTGACAAAAATTATATAATTTTTTAGGGAGGAAGAGGGCAAAAAAAAGTGAAATTATATATAAAAAACCTAACTATTTATATATTAAAAAAGAGGGAGAAGAAGTAGATTTCTGATAAAAAATAATTAGATGATTAATGACATGGTCCTAACACATTTGGTTTAATGCATACTAATAAATATTTAGTGAATTTATATAGTACTAGAGGTCTATACTTAATATGTTCAATTTTTTCAATTGCCAAAATTTTTTATATAAGAGAATTTTCAAAAAAACTGACTAGTAATTCTGTAGAACAATATTAGTTCTATAAATTTGAAATTTAATTTGGAAAATATTTTTTTGTATAATTACTATATGTTTCTAAACTTTAAAGCGGCATAATTTTAATTTTAAAAATCTGGCTAGTAACTTTGGTCTAATTTTTGAACAATACCTAAAGATATAACTATATTTAATTTTATTTTCATATTACATATCTCTATATTAATGATACTGCCTGAAACTTTATAGTTTTGGATTGCCCAAACCAAAACTGGTATTACCAGTTTCAGATATGACCTTTTTGGCCGAAGCTTGCCTAAAGGCCTGAAACTTTATCAATACTCTGAAACTATACTAAATCTCCAAAACTGGCCTGTTAATATGAAATTTTATATATAGCAAGTTTTAATCTAAGTTTATTTACAAAATTGAGTTTCTTTTTTTAGTTTGTATTACCTGTGCTCAAATAAGTAAGCTAATGCCTTTAAGGTTCTTTGTATTGGCATAACAGAAGAACTGTACATACCTAAACAAGATAGGAATAATTTGAAAAACAATTATTAATTACTAATTAAGTATAAACAAACTTCAATACAAAGGTTGATCTGTAATAAATAAATAATCTTTTTTTTTTAAAATCTTTTTTGATCTTTTTTTTTTTTTAAGATCTTTTTGATCTTTTTTTTTATTTAAATATTTTATTATTTATTTAAATTTTTTAACGTTACATTTTTTTTATTTTTTTTAAAATCTTTTTAATTTTATTTTTTATTTTATTTTTATTTTTTTAAGATCTTTTCAATCTTATTTTTCTTTTTCTTTTTACTTAAATATTTTATTTAAATATTTTATTTTTTTTAAATTTTTTTTAATTTTATTTAAGTTATTTATTTTTTTTATTTAAATTTTTTATATAGTATAACATATTTTTTTTTATTTATTTAATTAGCAATTCACATAAGAACAGAACAGTTTATATAATAAAAGTAGAACAAATTTACTATAAAATTCTGAAATATTGAAATCCAGTTTGCCTACAATATAAAGTATTAATATTGAAATATAATATAAAATTAAATTATATAGATATAAAAATATGGTATTTGGCTTTCTTTTTATTAAGAGTTTGGTAGAATTTTCTAAAAATAAAAAATATTTTACTAAGAGCTAAATTTTGAATTTTAAAAAAACATCTTTTTACTATACAGTATAATTTTGGGAAATTGGATTCTATATTACTATTAAAACTATATAAATATTTAGAAAAAATGTATTTGTCACTGAAGGTGACAGTAGGGTGTGAAATGTCATATGATCTACAAACTTAGTGAAGATCATATATTAATTTTACTAATAAAGATTTTTTGTCGATCATTCTGTTTAATAACAAAAACATATAAAATTTTAAATTGAAATAACTTCTGAACTATTCACGAGATACATGCGAAATTATATTTATTAGATTCCTTTCAACATTCTCTTTAAAGCAATAAAGCCCTTTTTTTATTTTTCATATAAGTTAAAGCGAAAACTGATTACTAAAACACGATTAATTTTATGACAATAAAAAAAAGAGATCTATTACCATAAAGAGAACATTAAGTGGAATCTAACAAAGGTATTTTTACTCGTATATCTTTAATAGTTCAAAAGTTATTTCAGTTTAAATTTTATATTGATAATGATAATGATCGTAACGAGTAATTATTAGCAGTCAGAAATAGGTTGCAGATCATACAGATCATCAGAAAATCTTGATTAGTAAAAATTATTATGTGATCTTCACTATGTTTGTATTTGTTATGCTATTTCACACTCTAAGGTGACAGTCACCAGAGTATGATCGCCCAATTAGATTGTGTAATGTTCGATCAAAACAAAAACAAAGCGTCGAAACTTACTATCGTTAGAATCAGGGTTAAAGCCATAGTTAGGGGTCGGGTAAAGCTCTATATATAGTAAAATTTTGTAAGAAATTTTTTTTTGCATAAAAAAAAGTAGTTTCATAGACAAAATTTTAAGTTAGAAGTGATTTTTTAAAAAAATTAAAGTTTTTGCATTTTTCACGTTATACATGATCCTTTGATCTAATTGGTTGATCACACTCCGGTGACTGTTACCGCCACTTCACCGCCGGCGACAAATAGATTCACTCAAATATTTATCCACAAATTTTATAATTAAAATTTCTGTTCTTACGTAAATTGCTAATTAAAATTTTTTTTATAACATTATGTTTTTTTTATTTTTTTAAAAATCTTTTTAATCAGAAATGTCAAATACAAGTAAAATACATTAATCTATTTATATGCAATAGAATACACATATTACACTACAATAACAGCAAGTATATGGAATCAAAAAAATTTTTTTTTACTGACTACTTTTTTTTCTATACTAAGATAGGTATCAGTTTTTTTTTTTTTGCTTGTTTTCTTTTTTATTTTTCGTTCTTTTTTGCTAAATACTTCTTTCTTTTATAGGTTATGTATACTACTAGGAAGGATGGAATGGCGTGAAGATTTAAAGATCCTAATTCAGAGATTTTAACCTGAAAGTACTAAAAATAAATATAGTTTTTTTTGCATATTTTTTTTAGTATTCTTTTTTTTTTGCTAACTACTTCTTTCTTTTATAGACTTTGTGCACTACTGGCAAGGGGAAATGGTGTAAAGATTCAGAAATCTTGACCAAAAAAGGTGAAACAATATAAAAATTCAGAGATCTCGACACGAAAGTGCTATAACTGTATCAGCAAATTTATAATAGCATAATTTTACGTAAGGTTTTATGAACTATAATATAAGCAAAATATTATGTAATATATTTCAAAATATTTTGAAATATCAATATTTTGAAATATTATGAAAGTAATTTCGAAATATTTCAAAATATATTACGAAATATTTTGAACCCTTTCAAAATATATTACAAAATATTTCGAACCCTTTCAAAATATTTTAGGACTAGGAAACCAAGCTGGATTAGTAGATCTGTAACCTGGATCACGTATTAGACTGATTTTTCGAAATAGTTTAATGATGTTCAAATTCTGTACTACAAGATCAGATTAGATCTTTTGTTTATAATTAGATCTTTTATTTTGTTTTTTTTGCTATTTTGTTTTTATTTTGTTTTTTTTTATTTTCGGATCATTTTTTGTTTTGTGTTACATTTTTTTTGTTTTCATTTGTATTTTTCAGGTTTTTTTATTTATTATTTTTAATTTTTTTATTTATTTTTATTTAGGCACTTTACAAGAAAAACAAACACTTTTCGAAACATTGTGTATACCAACTATGACTTCTGACACTTTCAAGAACACTCTCTAAATTTTCAGGAATGCTTCTTTAGAGAAATGGTCACAAGTTTTCACAAGTTTTTGCAAGTCTTTGCAAGTTTTTGCAAGTTCTTGCAAAGCTTTGTTTCATTTATTTTTTCATTTCGTGTTTTTTATTTTTGTTTTTTTGGTTTATTTTTAAAATTTTTTTATTAATTTATTTCATTTTAGCACTTTGCGAGAACAGAACCATTACTTCCTGGCACTTTGCAAGAAAACCAACCTGGACTTTTTCGGCACTTCACGACTTTTTTGGTATTTTGCAAGAAGCTTTTGCTATTTCAGAATTTGCAAGAACACGAACTCTTACTTTAGAGAAATGAAGATTTGGGACTTTATTTATTTTTTTATTAGATTATTTGTTTTCTCATTTTTTTTTACTTATTTTTTTTAATTTTTATTTTATTTATTTATTCCTGGCTTCTTCAATACTTAGCGACTTTCCTGGCACTTTCTCTGACACTTTGCAAGAATATACTAGATTTCTCCAGTGATTTGCAAGAATACCAACACTTCTGAGAAATGGTTTTTTTTATTTTTTTTCACTTTGAAGTATTTAGAAAAAGAGAGCGAAATATTGTTATAGCCAAAACAAAAGAAGTAGTCAAAACGAAGACAATAGAAAACAAAAAATCAAAGATAATAGCTAACTGTAGTGTAAGCGAAAATAAGTGTATAGGGCTAGTTTTTTGTATATAGTAATAGAATTAGATGCGACGAAGTGCGAAAGTATTTAAATAATATGTAATAATGTAAAATTAATACTGTAAAGAATTGTATAATAATTAAAATATAGATTTTTAACATTCATCGCTAGTGTGATACATTGCTGCCTTAATTATTTTGTTTGTTTTGATTTTACATTAATCAAAACAAAACAAATAGCGGCCGCGTTACAATTAGGGTTAGGGTTTGGCAGGGCGAGAGTTAGAAGCCCTCCTAACCCAAAATTTTGCAAGGAATTTTTTTTAAGAAAAAAGTGTAGTTTCTTAGTCGAAATTTTAAGTTAGAAGCGATTTTTAAAAAAAGATTGTTTTGCTTCGATTTCACATTACACCTGATCCTGCATCCCAATTGGTTGATCAGGGGTGGTAATGCATTGCACTGGCGATAAATGATAACTCTCTAAAATATAATATATAATAAAATATATAATATTGTATAAAAATTTTTAAATATAAGGGTATGGCAACCTAGAGAAGTAACCAGGTTGTCACCCCCAAGTGGCAGGTTGAAAGTTCAAATCCCACTGGCAACGATAACGAAAATTAGGCCTGTGTTGCAGTAACTGTGGCTCAGTATCGTCTGGGTGCGAAATCTGTAACCTTGGTTTCACTATCTTGAATGGGAGCTTTGAGTGCAATGATATTTGTTATACCGAAAAATCCAAGAAACCAGAAAAACAGAAACCCATTTGGGAAGTCCTGAGTAAGGAGGTAGAGTATAGTCTTCGATGGTGCTACCACAATAAGATCAGTACCGGGATCAGAACAAACCTTATAAATGGCAAGGGATGTGCCTAGCGGTTCAAAGTGGCACTAGACTGCGAGTGTCGGTATAATACAGATGCGTCAGTTACTAAAAATCCAGAGTGACGCCAAAATAAAATGGGGTTGCTCGACAGGTACTGGATGCTTGCAGGTAAATTAGCCCTAAGTCTTGTTTGGCTTATAACTGATAGGTATATTACATAGATCAGAGGGTTTTGAATAGGCAATACCTGTAGCAGGATGCAGGTATGGCAGCTAGTGTAGAACCTGTGGGCGGACTACTTAAATTAGGCACCAAAAGTGCACGTGTAGCTAGTTGTACTCTCATTTATGTATACAAAACTATCAATTAATAAACCCAATAGAGCTAGCAAAAGCTCTAGTCTAAACGTAAAAAAAATTTTTTAAATATAATTAAAATATAATAAAAATTACAACCTATTTATGATTTTTTTTTTTTTTTTTTTTAACCTTTGACAGTCTCGTCGGTACCTTTATTAAATAGATACTTGATACATAATATAACTAAATTAATTATTTATATTTATTCTATCTATCTATCTTATAGCAGGTCCGGCATCACCCGAATACTTCATGAGCACCTTGGTGCGACCTGTCGCACTGCCTCACTGATGAGACAGACAACTTTGTCAGCCCTGTCACAGGCCAAACCAGAATGGATAATTTCCATTCCTTATAAAGTTCTCGATCATGGTTTCCTACCTCTTTTCAACATTCATTTCCTTATTTTCTCTAGGTCTTGACTCTTCTATCTGAACCGTTTCGCTTTCATTCGATGAGTCATGTGATCTTTTCCATCCATTTCCATTATCAGGTTTCTTTCTCTTGATCTTTGGGCTAATACCTTCTCCTTTTTCCCATATTGAAAGCATTTTACAACGCTCTGACCATATGAAGTTAAAGAAACCATTTCTCCATATGTAAACGAAGCTTCTAAAACAGTTGTTCCACTCTTTTTTTGTTGCCATATATTCTCGTAGAGCTCCACTAACTTTTGCTGTACACAGACCCTTTATATAACTTATATGCATCTCGTTACGTTCATTTCCTGTAGCTAGTAGTAGAATTTCTCTAAAATCATACAGACTTAATCGCTTCTTCGTTTCCTCTGATAGCTTCTGCCATACTGCTTCTGTTGCTACCACTTCAATATTATGCCACAAAAAACTATATGCATCACACTCCACCAAGTGCTCTAAAGTCTCTGGTACTTCTTTCATACATGCAATACAGTTGGATGATATATAGATATCGGGTCTTCTTTTTTTTAACACCTCTAGCACTGGCAACTCATTAAAAAACACCTTGTACCAGAAAACCAATTTTTTGCTTTTCTTCAGGGTTGTGCATCTAATGCCCGTAAAACCTTTCAGAGTTGACCAAAATAAATGCCAATTATATTTTTCCTTACTTCCTTCTTGTTCGAAGTCTTGAACTACCTTCGATTCGCGCCATCTCGCGCTATTTTTGGCGTCAAAAACTTTTCTTAGAAATGCTCTTGTTCCTAACTCAACCCTATAATGCTTCCATCGTAAAGGACATTTAATCCAATGATTGTATTCTGGTGTCCCTATACTTGTTCCTCTTCCCGTTCCTTCTTTTGCTAAAGCGTCCGCCTTGTCATTCCACCTATCTTTGCTATGACACTTTATCTTCTCTAGCTGTAGCTCTATACCTTTCGTCTTTACCATATCTTTGATTTTGATTAACCAATCAAAATACTTTTCTTTCATCCATTTTTTCCTTCACGAAGTTCCAAATTTCTGCTCAGACCTGCTATTGCTACTAAACTATCTGTTCTAATTACTACTTTTCTATTACTAGGCACTGTCAACAAAGCTAGCCAAATTGCTACCAATTCCGGCTTGGTTGAAGACGGCCATGCTTCTACTCTACACATGCCTTTTGTTAAGCATAACTTCCCTTCATTATCCACCTGAACCCAACCAGCTCCCATTTTATTTCCACCTTCTACAGACCTTAACGACCCATCTGTATAAAAAACTACTACATTACTATCTCGTTCTCTATTACTTTGGAGCTGTTGTTCAAGTGTTTCCTCCATTTCGCGTCCCACCTTTTGCTGCCTAATCATCCCTACATCAATATCTTCTATCACCACGTCTTCTGCAATATGTTCTTTCTCTTTTGATATTGGCACTTCTGGACGTACCATTTCTTCTAACATATCTGTTGGTATCAGACACACACGCTTCCCTTCTTTAACTACTGGCCTTGGTAAGCATGATAAAATCCTAGACTTCGTTAACCATTTCGCACTCTCAGAGCTTCCACTTTCTTCTTGCCTTTCCAAATACTGTAAACTTTTACCAGGACTTTTTCCAAGCGAGTTTGTGTCTTCTACCATTCTCCAATTTTCTGTTAAGACCTTACACTTCCTTTTTTCTATGATTCTCTTTACTACCGGCTCGTTCTCTTTTCCTCTAAGCAAGATCCACTCCTTCTTTCTGTTATCACGTGACACTTCTTTTTTTGACATCTTTAGTGTGTACATACTGTTTGCGTCTCCTATCCATTCCTCTTTAACCGTTCTTCTATCTTCGTTTTGCAAAAGTTTACTTTCAACTACTGTAAACCATTTGGGCCTTTTCCCTCTTCGGACTCTATCTCTTGCCAACATAACTTGTTGCCACGTTAACATGTTTTTACCACTCTGGTCTAGCAACTGCTCTACAAAGAATATACCCGTATCCTGTAGTCCACTTATCAAATTCCTACTTCCCTTTTCTTCCTGGAGCAAATTTCTGATCAGATATTTTCCTCCATATATACCCCACCAATTTTCATCAAAACCAAAACTGACTTTTAACTCTCTCGCTTTGACCAACACTCGGCATGCTAGATTGCCTTTCCATAACTGTTGGAGCTCCTTATCTTCCTCACTCTTCCACTCCATATCTACTAAACCCGCATTAAGCAAACCTTGCTTTATTCTAATGTGTGCTAGCTTCAACACTATCCCATCATTGTTCAGCCGATTTTGCAATGCCGAAATCTGCTTAATACACAACTCCTGCTCCAACAATTTACATCCCATCATTCCTCTGTGGGATATGATATAATTTCCAGCTGTTCTCGCCATTCCTATTTTGTTTTTGACTAATTGAAGGTACGGTTGCTGTATTTTTTGCAGTGCCGTCTTGCTTAGATTTGATACTTGTAAAATATAACATAATTTTGGTATCAAATATATATTATTCACATAAATCAGTTGACTAATCGTCATTTTCTTCCATCTTAAGGTTAGGGCTGTTTGTCTTATTATCTCTTTCGCTTTATCTTTAACTAGCGACTCTTTTAGTCTTCCATTCAACCAAATTCCTAACATTCTAACAACTGTATTCTTTTTTGCTGCCTTGATAACTATCTTATTAATTTGAATATCTTCGCTTTCCTCTTTCTTTCTTTTATTCATCACCAAAAGCTTGCATTTGCTCTCATTTAGCTGTATGTCATTGATTACAAAAAATTCATTTGCAATTGCTAGAATTGACTCCATTTCTTCTTTACTCTTCCCTAACCACGTTGTATCATCGGCATACGCTATCGCAGCTTGTCTTACTCTTTCTACGCACCATGTACCTCTTCTACTATCTACCGGAATTTTAACTTCTGCAATATACCCAAGTCCTTCTTCTTCTTGTACTTTACACAGTAACGGATCATAAAATACTCTCCACATCAACGGAGACAGAACCTCTCCCTGATCTATTCCGTCTTCCGCCACAAAAGGACTTGTTAAACCTTCCTTCGTTATCACTCGCATTTGTCGTTTATCGAACATACTTAATACAAAGCCAATTGTTTTTTCGGGGACCTTTATTCTTCTTAATGCTAATTGTAGCATTTCCAAAGATACCGAGTCGTATGCTTTCCGCATATCTTGAAATACTATCCACATTTCCTTGTTCTTTTCTTTCGCATCTTCCATCAATGCATTTATTATCTGCACCGGCTCTTCTGTCGAACAACCCGGAAGTGCAGCAAAATTTTGACCTTTCAGAATATCATTTTCCTTTATAATCTTTGTTAATCTATTCGTTATGATTTTTGTAATACACTTCCTGAAGGTCTCTAACAAGGCTATTGGTCTTACGTTGCTAAGGCTTAATCCCCAGTCTGTATCCTTTGGTATCGCATACAATTGCGCGATTTTCCATTTATCTGGTACATCTCCTTTACTCCAACATAAATTTGCAAACCGCCTGAAAATTTCTTGCGTCTCCTTACTCCCATTTTTGAGCAAAATGTAACTTATGTTGGACACTCCTGGTGCTGTCGCCGTTTTAATTCCTTTAAGCATCTGGTCCCATTCGCCTTCGGTAATTTCTTCTTCGAGCCCGATGTACCACTCCTCCTTGACATAATCTTGTGGCTTGTATACGTTTTTCCATTTCCCCTTTAATAATTCCTTATTTACATGCCTTTTCCTAAATTGCCTCTGAAAGTGTTCTTTTGTCTCCAATAATACTTCATCTACATCACTAACTAGTCTGCACTCTCTATCCTTTTCAATCAACAGCCTGTCAATTTGTACATTTTTAAAAGGTTTTTCTAACAGACTCGCCAACATTTTCCCTTGTTCATTGACGATCTTTGCACACCGTGCATCTACTGCCTCTTCGATCTTCAACCTTTTTTCTTGTTCCTGTTCTTCTATCCATCTTGCCTTGATTAGCTTCCACCACCCTTTCATATCTTCCACGTGTTCGTCCTTAACTATACTTCCTACGTGTGGAATTAAAGTTCCTAATCTCTCATTTATCCCTTGTATTGTCCAATTAATTTTTTCCTGCACATCTCTCTCTATATATGAATCTTTATATTTCCTCAGTATCCTTACAAGTTTGCTGATTTCTATTACTTCTTGGTGCAACTGTGATCGTAACTTCTTAGCACTTTTGCTTGCTACAGTATTGGATATCTTTTTATACGGGATGTTTTTATTTGCGGCATATATTATACTATCTGAAATTGCATCTCACACTTTATTTATTAGCTGTTTACTATCATGGGATGCTTCCTGCCCTTCTAAATATTTTATACTTGGTTTTTTCTCGATTGTTTGTTGCAGGTCTGATCTGAAACTTTCCCAATCTTCTCTTCTCGCCTTCCCATACTCGTACACCTTTCTCACGTACTTCTTCTTCCTGTTACGAGCCGCAGTGTTTACTTTTAAAAACTCACTTAGTTCTATCTCCGCTAATACGAATTCGTGATCACTGCCTGTTATACAATCAGCTTCTTGTATTTCTGCCTTCTTAAGCCCATTGAACAAATCGCCAGATGTCCATATCATATCAATTCTTGATTTACTTTTATTCCTTGACCAAGTATATGCTATCTTGTTTGGATTTAGCTCCCTAAATGTATCGTAAAAATTTTGATTCTCTAACCATCGGTATAATGGCAGCTGTTTTTTTCCTGCCCTTTCTTCCCCTTCGAACCGATTCAATACTTCATCTAATACGTGATTAAAATCTCCTAATATAATAAATTGTGTCACTGGTCTTCTCTGTATATATCGTTTCACTATATATTGCTGTATGTTTTTGGTTTGTTCTTTGTCGTTTGGAGGGATATATACAATAATGATCACTATCTCTAATTGCCTAAACAATAGCGATATTTCCATTATGTACTCTGTAATTGCTCTGGGCTTTGCAACGTGTACACCCCAATCTTTCTTTATTAATACTCCAATACCTGATCCCTTCTTTTTCTTAGCATCTGCATCTGCCCAAAAACTCAGATACTGTTTATCTTTTCCAACCAGCCACTTTGACTCCTTATTTGAAATGTTTGTCTCTACAATCGCGACTACACTAATTTCCTCTTCTTCTGCCCAATCCAATAATGCTTCCATCCTATAACTATTCTGATTTTTCAGCCCATTAATATTATGACATGCTATTCTAAATTCCATTTTACGTTTATCTTTAACCATATTAAAAATTTTCTTCTTATATTGTTCTTTACATCTTCTCTTTTCTTTACTCCTACCACCTTCCTTCTCCTCTGTTCTTCGTTTAGACAGCCTCACCGGCCTGTCTTCGTCCATTGGGATGCCCATGGCAACAATCTTAGGAGTGACATGGAGTCACCCCTATACTATCCCTTTCCTCAAGTCTTACTAATCTTTTAAGTATCTCTTCTAATAACTTTTGACTTGATAACACCGTGTTCTACTAATCTGTTTCTTCACTCGTCCTTTCTTTCCATTTTCCTATCGGTCTTCTCTGTAATGTGTTTATCTTTTCACTCTCTATTATCGTTTTTCTCCCCTGTTCTTCCCATCTTTTCCTGTCTTGTTTTCCAAATTTCTCCATGTTCTTGATTTCTTTATGTTGTCTTCTTGTTCTTTGGTCTGCTTCTGCTAGTACCTTTCCTTTTCCGTCTCTCGTGTCTTCACTTCTTTGACCGGTACGGTACTTCTCCTCTTGCTTCCAATATAAATGCGTATTGAAATACGATGCTCTACTCTCCATTGCTTTTTCCTTATCGTCCCTATTTTCAAAATATACAATAGCCAACGTCTTTGGATTTCCATTACTATTAACAGGAATGAATACCGTCTTTGCATTAAATTTTCTTAACTGTCTCAATAGTAATACTTCTTGTGCGTATTGGGGTACATTTGTTACTACTGCCTTCCACTGTGCTCTTTCTTTAATTGTTAGAAAACCATCTTCTTCTTTCGAAATTCTTGTTAGTTTTCCTGCTACGATTGGAATTGACCAACTTGATTCTAACATCTTTTCTTCCTCTGGCCCGTGGAATTGTATCTTGACAATAGCTGACTTCACTTTTGCTCTTTTAACCCATCTTTTAATTTCAACTTTCCCAAATTTTTTGACTGCCAAATTTATATCTTTAGCTATACAGTATTGTGGGATATCCCATAATACATAATCTCTGTAATATTCCCTGCTTGGTGCTTCTATTATTGGTCTTCTTTCCTTTTCTTCTTTATTTACATCTTTGGTTTCAGCTATCTCTTCTTGTATTGGTTTAGTTACAGTATTTTTTCTTTCTGACAGTTTTTTTTCCCCGTTGAAGTATGCTAAATGTTCATTATTTATCGAGCACTCCAATATTCCTGTAACTCGTTCCTCAATTTCTCTAATACCATAATCTGATGTTCCTTCCTCTTGGATTCCTATTGCAATTTTCTTACTCAACATAGCTATCATCTCTTCTTTCTGCTTTCCTTCTTCTACTAGACTATTTCTATTTTCTTTTTCCTCCTTCGTCTTCCTACCTAGTGCCTTCTATTCTGCTATTTCTGATATTCTTCTAACTATCAGAACCAATTCTGGATATTCTATTCCCAAAAATTCTGCTACACATTTATCTCTCTCCAATACGATATTCCTTTGTTCTGTTAAAGCCTTAACAATTTCGCTTTCTTCTTTTTTAAAGATATATTTATACTTTTCGAACTGCTCCATGCTGATCTGTACTTGCTTTGACACTTCTTATTTTGGTATATTGGCTTTTCCTTAATCTTGTTTATTGATTATCTAGTTCTTGTTAGATCTACTTCTATTATATCTTGTTTACTTATTACACTTTACTTTTCCACGTGTTTGTTGTGTTTATAACCCGTTTTGTACATGTTCTGCCAATTTTGTTTGTTTACTTGGCACTTACTATTGTATTATTAATTGTTTGTTTATTTGTTTACGTGTTCACAAAGATCTGCAGTTCCGGGTCTAGGCTGATTCCCCAATTAATGCAATGGAAAACAAAAATTTTATTTTCCATTACAAAAAGTTTTAAAAGTCTCCTTTTTGTGACTTCCAGTTAGTCAGATAAATAAATGCTTCTAATAAACCCTATCTATCTTTTTGTTCTCCACAAATAATCTTATACGCCAAATAGCTATTTTCTATTATCGTTATCGCTCTAGCTTGGATTTTTGTTTCCACTCGGAATTGGTCGTGAGGATCAGCAGAGAGAGTTTTTTTTTTGCTATTTATGATTTTATTTCACTCTCCTTTTAATTCTTTTATATTAATTCTTAATTGTTATGCTTTTTCAAAAATCAACTTTTGCTTGTATAAATAAAAAAAATATAAAATTTTATATTAAATTGCGAAACTATGCGAATATTGCGAAAACCTATAAGAAAGCATGATTATGAGAATATGTATATATATATATATATATTTTTTGCAATGTTGCATGAAAGCGAATTTTTATTAGGTTTTTAGATAATACATTCTTGGTTAATGAGAGTATATATAGCCATACGTGCAACTTTTGGTCACCTATTTGAGTAGTCCGCCCGAAGGTTCTACACTATATGCCGTACCTGTAACCTAACTAGGAGATTACCCATTTAAACCCTCTGGTGTTCTCCATCCTGTATCACCTACCTCAATCACGCCTACACATAACCTCGTGCTGCTTCAATTGAAGACCACCCAGATCGATATTTGCCATACTACTTGCATTCTAATTCTATAGATAGTCTAATAGTATTCCAACTACCAGATTATCCTAGGGAGGGTGTAGTACATACCCCCTAATCTATCTATGTCCTACACATTTCTAGATAGGCTTTGAATACCTTCGCCGTGGCCAAGGGCCACCACTAGCAGTCAGGGCGAACTATTAAACCATATGGTATCCTTGCCCTTACAAGGTTCATTCCAATTCCGATACCTACATTAACCAGATTTTTAACTGATCCCTCCCAAACTACCAAACCAGTTAGCCCAGATGGGTCGTTGTACCTCGCCTTTAGGTGCCTTTTGGTTTACTTCTCTTGGTTTCTAATTCTGCAGTATAGGACCTTTTTCTCCAGACGACTCTAGCGGCCAGGTTGGTGTACCCATTTGTCCGGGATGTTCATTTAGTTCTTCAGTCTCAAATCCGGTATCCGCAATATCGTCGAAGATTTTCACTACCTCCTTGCTCGGGTCTTGCCACATGGGTTTCTGTTTTTCCAGTTTCTTGGATTTGTCTGTATTACGAAACACAACTTCGCCCGAAAGCTCCCATTCAAGATAGTTACCAAGGACTACAGATAATGTACCCAACCGATCAGGAAATAGTTACCAGAACACAAGCCTATTTTTTCAAAAGCATCGCCAGTAGGATTTGAACCCTAGACCTGCCACTTGGGGTAACAACTTACCAACTTCCCTAAGTTGCCACATCTAAATATGTATATTGTTTATTTATTTTTTAAAAAAATTTTGAAAATTTGCAAAAATTTGACAATATTGTAAAACAATGCGAAAATATTAAAATATTACTTCTTGCATACATTAATTTATTGATCTGCATGAGTACATAACCCCTGTAGGGGTAATTTGCATTTTTTTTATTTGCAATATACTGTATTTCAAAATATTTCGAAATAATAACCATAATATTACTGTAAAATAGTATAATATAGTACATAATTTAACGTCGATCGTAAGATTTTTGTAATATTATGGGCCGTAATATCTTACGTTAGATTACTTTCAGTTGCCTCATTCTAATCCAAACCTCTTTAAACCAAACACTATTAAACTCTCTCTAAACCAAACAAAATTTTCTAAAACATTTGTAAATTTTATTATAAAGTTCGAATAAGCTATATATAACTTTTTGAAAACTGAACTTTTTCAAATTTTTACATAGTAAAAAAAGTAGTCCCAGCAATTTGGATTAGAGAAAGTTGACTGTATATATAATTCGCTAATGCGATACTAAGATAGTGCTTGTTCTTTTTTTATACTTTCTTTGTTATTTTTGTTATTTTTTTCTAATTACTTTTTTTCTATAGTTTTTGTATACTGCTGGGAAGGTTAAATAAAATAGAGATTCGGAAACTGGTTAGTCACATTATAGTTGTTAACAGGTTTGTTATGAAGAGCAAAGAGTATTACATTAGTACCAAGAATAGAGCGAATAGTTATAGTTTAGCAGTTGATAGTTAGATTAGAGTGAATATGTAAAAATTTTTTTATATATAAATAAATTTAGGATTAATTAATTTGTAACTGTGGTTACTGTAACCCATCCCAACAAGCCAATCAAATTCTAAGATTAGATGTAATATTTCACAATTGAAAAAGTCAAAACAAACGTTCGTTTTGCCAAAAATTGCTTCTAAATCAAAATTTCGCATATGAAACTACCTTTTGGTTTCTAACAAAAAATATTCTTTGCTAAATTTTAATGTTACTATAGCCCTCTCTAACCCAAAGTCTTATACTATACCTCACTCTAACTTTAACCTTAATTGTACAGTTTTATTTTTATAGAAAATTTGGTATGATAGTTACATTATATCTGATCTTAGTATTTACAGTTATAAATTTATTCTGTAATCTACAGTTAGCATGATAGACGTTCTAGTTAATGCATAAAAGTTACACAAGATTTTGCATATCAAAATCATAGGGACAGGAGGTATATCATATAACTGCACATAAAAAAAATCAGCTGTTCTTTACAAAACTTTGCCAGATCGTTTGTTAGGTACATTGCAAGAGAATAGCGGTGACCCATCATTAAGTTCATTGGATTTAAAGGACTTTTATTAGAGGTAGATTTTATATTGGGTAATAATAGGTAGTAAAGTACATTGAACGTTTTGTGAATATCTTGGACATTTTTTCAAATTAAAATTACTTAAAATTTTATTAAGATTATCTATTTTAATTTTTTTAAAAATAAATTCAGCACCTAAAAAAATATATAATTTTATATTTATTAAATTAATTCATTAATTATTTAAGCCTTGGACATAGGCTTGGACAGTTTTGACAATCTTGAACGTTAGACAAAAAACATAGTATTGGACATGCCAATGACAACACTAATAATTGGAGCATGGAGAACATTCGATTTGATTGGTTAAAAAATGTAAACAAACATACATAGATCATTATATAAATCTAAATATAGCTGCGTTACTATTACCGAGTTGGTAACTTCATTAGTGTAATTGCTAAAGATTTTGCAGAGTCTTGAGGCTTTTGTCGCCTTAGTGCCACTCTTGGAAATTTGGACTTTCATCATTAAAAATTTTAAGTTTAGTTGTGTTTAGAATCTTCGCTGTTTTAATTAAAACTGTGCATACAGTAGTAGTTAAAACTAGACATAGCACGATAGTTAAGGCTTGACATAGTATAGCAGTTAGGGCTAGGCATAGTACTGTAGTTAAGAACTGACATAGTATGTAGTTTGAATTAGACATACTGTAGCATAATAATTAAAACTAGACGTAGTATGGGTAATTAGAACTGGACATAGTAGTTAGATTCTAAATGGATATAACAAGATATTAGAGCTGGATGTAGCACAGTAGTTAGATTCAAGACATTAGAACTAGACATCAGGATATTAGAATTGGATATAGTATGGCACGATAGTTAAAATTGTAATATTATAACTAGATATAGCGCAATAATTAGATTCGGGAAGGTAGTTAGATTTAGAACGTTAGAATTAGAAGTAGTAAAGTATTAGATTCGGGATATTAAAACTAATATAGTATGGTAGTTAGATTTGGATATTAGAATTGTATGTAGTATAATAGTTAGATTTTGGGATGTGGTATAGTAGTAGCATGATAGTTAGTTGGCACATTAGAACTGAATGTAGCGCAATAATTAGATTCGGGATATTAGAAGCATAGTAGTTAGATTTGGGACGTTAGAATTGGAAATAGTTCAGGATATTATAGCTAATATAGTATAGTGGTTAGATTTGGTGTTAGAATTGTATATCATAATAGTTAAATTTTGGATACACTACGGTAGTAGATTCTAGTTAGTAGTAGCGATTATTTGTATATTTTTTTTTTGAATAAAAATTGGATTTTCTATATTTTGTTTTTTAAAAAAAAATTTTTTTAATAAAGTACAAATAAAAAAAAACAATTATGTTTGAAATCGTTGTGCGTAAAAATTCACAACAAATTTGAAATAATTACTATGATATCTAAAATTAACCATCTAATTCTAATTCTAGCTCTAATATACTATTCTATCTAACCCAACACTAATCCTAAAACTATAACTACATAATATATAATATAATTATAGTATGGCAATAATAACTTTCTTTACTCGATTTAATAATTTAAATACCAATATGCAAATAAGTAATAAATTTGTTTAATTATAAATAAATCGAATATGGGATCTTTGCTAGGAAAATCACTTCGAGATTTTCTGATCAGAAAAGCTTAGACCATAATGCCAGTTCTTATACATATATAAAACTCTTTTTTACTTTACTAATACGGTAGTTTTATTTAATAAACTATCAAATAAATAAAGTAAAAGGTGATTTACTATGAATAAGAATGGTCTAAGCTTTCCGAATTAGCTTGATTGGAAAACTCTGAAAGGTGATTTTCCTAGCAAAGATCCCGTATATTACTTACCATCAGGATTTCACAATCTATGGGTTGACTAGGTTGACTTACTGAAGTACAATTTAAAATCCAATTGGTCAGCCCAGTCAACCTGCCCGAATTTTTAAGATCATCCTAGGGTGGCGGATAGAGTCTCCTGTGTCGTGACCCAAAGACCAAGACACTAAATTCTTTGCTATCACTCAGGCCGAGCCAGATGAGGAACCCCCTACTATACAAGAGAAATTGTATGGATTAAAAATCGGTCCAGTGGCAGCATGAAGTTCGGTTCCTCCACAGGTAAATTCATCTAAAACAGTCTTGTCTACCAGTTTTTTTTTCAGCAATTCAATCGGTTCGTATCACTAATATTGTACGTTGAAATAGGTAAGAAATAAATATTGTTACTTGTATTTACTATATTGGCTGATTCAGATATTTTTACAATTAATAACATTACAATTTTTTAAAATAAAAATAAATGCTATTATCTGGTTTAGGAAGTTTTGAAAGATTCAAAGATCGATTGGTATAAATACTTTAGCAGTTGGTCGATTTTGAGGTTCGGCGTCTAAGCATCTATTCATCAGATTCAAAAGTAATAAGGAATTTTGCATCTAATTTTAGGTCTGAGACCTTTACAAATCTTTAATGCAAGGCCGAAATCATGTGGAATATCGTGATATGGAGGATATCCAGTAAAACTTCAGACATAATTACTCCGAAAGCACAGGTAGTCTAAATAATAGAAAATTAATTAATTCTTGTAATAAACCGTCTTCAATTGTTAAAAGCATCTAGCATGTTAAATAGCACGTTAATGTGCTAGAGTAACACATTAACGTGTCATCTATTAAATCTAAATGTATAGATGAAACGGAATCTAAGTGGATTCAGAATTATTATATAAATCAGCATTTTGAGGTTGATTTTATTATAAGCACACCCATACACTAGTCCAGTGTTGTCACTTGGACGTGTCCATACTATGTTTTTTGTCCAACGTCCAAGATTGTCCAAAATCGTCCAAGCCTATGTCCCATGTTTAACTAATCAATAAAGTAATTTAAAAAAATATATAATTATATATTTTTTTAGGTGCTGGACTTATTGGTGAAAAAATTAAAATAGATTATCTTAATAAAATTTTAAGTAATTTTAATTTGAAAAAATGTCCAAAATGTCCAAAAAATGTCCAAGTGACAATACTGCCCTAGTCTTAATCCACTAAATTCCGTTTCCACTTACAATATATATAAACGAATAAATTTGACTTCAATAAAGGGAGATACAAGAAGAGAAGTTTCCTCGATTTTACTTAAAGAAAAAAAAAGGAAGTAGGTTAGTGTAGGCTAAAGAGACCTTTATTCGAGTAAATCAAAAACTTATTTTCTAGTAACTATTAGAGTTAGATCGGTGAAATGTATACACTCACCCTTCTTACTAGTTACAATGTGAAAAGGTATGCCCGATCAAAAGCAAGGATTTGCACATTCTTGTAGTAGTAATAATAAAAAAAAAATAAACCAATTAAATTTAATTAAAGCAAAAAAATTTTTACCGATTTTCAAATACCGTAAGTATAAAAGTAACTGATCGAATCTCAACTTTTTGAAAAGCGCTATAAATAAATCTTAGTGAGGGTTTCTTGAAAAGTGTTTTACTCATGCTTTTCCACCATTTGATCCAAGTTCATTGTCTTTTAAGATTCCAAAAAGTCAGTAAAGTGTTTGCAAAGTGCTTCTGCTAATCCTTTTCTTTTTTCTGATCCGGGTCATTTTCTCTATTAAGAAAAGTTTTTAAGGTATTTGATCTATACTGATCTTTTTTAACAGAAGACGTATAAAGAGTTAAAGAACACTATAATACATTTTAAAAAAATTTTATTATGTGAAACCATAAATTGTTAATTAATGATATGGTTTTTCATAGTAAGGGTTACTTTAAAAAATTTTTTTATGTTGTGTAACTCAGTGATCTTCAAGCCAATCAAATCGAATGTCCGCCATGCTCCTTGACTATACACCAGAACTTCTATACAATTTACTAGTATACTATATTCTATATTCTCGTCTAACCTACCTATGATCATTAAACTACCCAACCTATACAACCCTTTATAACTTACCTACGAATACTAAAACATCCAATTTAAACATTCTTTCTCTTTGTGTTTTCTTTCTATAAAATTGTACAAAATAGCTCTTTGTAAATAGACATAGAAACTTTCATAGCATAAGCTTGGTCTTTGATCTGTTTTAGCTAAGGGCAGGCAATAGGCTTGTCACAATATCATTTACTTTTTCTTATAGTCTAAGATGCAGCAATTGCTGCTCTTAGCTAAGCCTGGATCGTAGGTACAGTAGCCTAAGTCTCAGTTTAGTAAAATTTAATATACAATATACTTTGTAAAGTATCAAACTATATTAATAATAAATAACCTGAGACAAGATCTCGCTTATAAAAAAAAAAAAAATCAAAAAGTTTTGGAGATTTCACCATTTCAGTTTCGCCGGGTTTCGGAAGTTTCGCCAAGTTTTGGAAGTTTCACCCATTTTGGAAATTTTGGATTAATTTTGCCTTTGGGAGCATTTCGGTTTCGCCTTTCGGATTTTGGAAATGGATTTCGCCCGAAACACTAATCAGTATGGTATTAGGTGTAAAATACATGTTCTAAAAAAGAGATTATAGAATATCAGTATGGTACGACATGCCAGATCAGTATGGTATGGATGCAATTTTATCAACCGTACCATATTGATCTGCTAATATTAAATATATATATTAGCAGAACAGTATGGTACGCTTTGATAAAATCCACACCATACCATACGGATCTGGTAGCTATACAATTTTTACATTTTTTTATCATTATATTTGTTTCCTTGAATAATTGATAAGCGGACCAGATATCTTTAATATAAGTTTTCACATACGATATATTTTTCAATGTGTTTATCATACTGATTTTTCTTTATTTTAGGCATTAACGTTCAATTTTGATAATATATCAAAAATAAAAGGGAATCAATTCTTGAACAATTTTCTGGTCACGTGATATTCCGACGTCAATTAGCCAATTAAAAAT
>QKWP01000104.1:184500-199803 GCA_003550325.1 Gigaspora rosea
ATATCACCTATTAAATAAATATAATAAACAAACGAAATATTAAAATCATGTTCTTATTTAAAATACATTAAATTTATGATGTAGACAAGTTTTACACCGAGTGATGCTAGTATATAAATAATACGCAAATTAAAATTTTTATTATAATTGTATTTTACCCTATATTATCCGATACCTCAATAATTTATCTGTTTATCAGTTTTATAATTCGGGTATCCGGATAGCCTAACAGTTAACCGGTTATTGTACCCTAGAGTACGACCACTAATCTAGCAAATCATCTTTCTGGCCTAACAAAAAAGATTCCTCGCACAATTTTGCTATATAATGCACCTTCTAACCACCCACATGAACCAAACCCTAACGAATTCAATTTTTTTCTCAAAGACAATTGATGCCAGAAAGTCTCGTGACAGGAAATCGATCCTACGCCCTGTCAATTTCATTGTATAGCTACCAGACCCGTATGGTATGGTATGGTGTTGATTTTAATTATATGTACTGTAGTATGAAGGCATTTATTTAGAAATAAAATAAAATAAAATTAATAGAAAAAAGTGCACAGATAAAAATCCGAAATGAACCTGAAAGGGAAAAAAAAGTGACTTCAGGTGTTATCATGCTTATTTATTATTTATTAGTTTCAACTCGTGAAAAATTTGTGATATTATTGATTGTGATCACGTATCGTATATGATATTATGGAGCCTAATCTGGTAAATAATAAGGGGTAAAATCGAAAGTTCGAAAACTTATCTTTATAACAAATACATATTATTTTTTTAATAATATAAGTCCGCACTCATGAATAATGAATCGGATCACGATAACTGAAATTGAATTGTACGCGTCATTAGTTGTGTTTTTGATCAAACTTTAGCACTTGTTTTATATATGCGTATTAGAATATATAAATCTTTTATATTACCTACAATTTTATATACATGTTATTTTTTATTAATAGCTTAATTAACAATTCTTGTCTATCTAGGGTAAATGAACTTTGTTGAAATGAGCAAGAATATATCACTTCTGAACTTGGTTACGTATACGATTGGTTACATAAGTGCCGAAAAGAATTGAATTTTAATAATATATAGAAGATAGATATAGATTAGTTGCAATGCCGATGACATTATTATGCATAGATCACTTGATCACGGTACCCAAATTCGACCAATCAGATTGCTTTAAGCGGACAGGCATTTAAACTTTAGTAATATACACACACGGGTTCATATTCAAATCCCGTCGTGTGTAACTGGGTTATTCACTACAACCCATACAATAACTATAAATTATTAATAATCACATTGATATTTGCATTGATCTTTTTCATTTATATTTATAGATAATTCTGTATTACTTTTTTTTTTTCTTCAACACTTTGTTGATTCGCAAGGATATGACTTCGTGACTCATGAAATTCGTTATAATGAATGTCTAAATATACTCAAAATCCGATTTTAAGGTTCTTTGTATTGTCGTAACAGAAGAACTACAGATAAGAATAACTTGTGATGCAAGTTTGTTATGTCGAAAATTTTACGAAATAATCTGTGCTACCCACCATGCAGAGCATAAAAAAAGTAAAATTTATCTTGGTTTTTTTTTTTAAAAAAATTGTGTAACTATCTTTTTGTTAGACAAAACACCCGACCAGATTACTGCCTTTGTCGAAAAACAAATCTACGAAAATTATTAAAATATATATGAATATTCGAATGTATTTTTACTTTATTATTTTTTTATTATTTCTAAATTTTTTTCCTTACTTTTTTTTTAATAAAAAAAATTTTTTGCAAAAAAAAAAAACCGGATCATCGGGTCACCGGGTCACCTGGCCTATTTTATGGATGATCGTACTCCATTTGTGGGCGAAATTTATCCATAAAAACTGCATGTATTTGAAAATTTAAATCTTATTCAACTTGCTAAAAACTCCTAACAATTACAATGAAATTTATTACTGTTTTGGTTATTATTACTTTAAGTGTTTATTTAATTAATGCCTTACCAGTCAACTTAATCAAAGGCCAAGAAACCACTATCGTTCCCCATGAACATGAATCCGTAGAACATAAGAAGTTGGAAAAAAGAGGTCATAAGTATGTGTCTATTGAAAATTGTTATTTTAGACTACACAAATTTGATTTTTCGTTTTGCATTACCTGCCGTCCCAAAATTTTCAAAATTCCTATGTTTTTTTTATTTTCGAGTTCCAATTATACAAATTATTCCATTTTTGCCAGTTAATTTTTTCGATCCATTTTATCCAGTGTATAGATATCTGATAAACCATTTTCGCCGTTGACGAATTGATGAAACCATAAGTTTCGTCATTGACGAATTACGAAACTTTATCCGACAAACTCATATGATCATGAAAAATTTTCTTCTTGTTATTTTTTCATGTGTTGCGACATAATAATGTTTATTCAAATTAAAACTCAGCGAGCAACTCCCTATCATAAATTGCCGGATAACACCATTATTGGGCAAATTGTCGAATATTGTAATTTGACAAACGATTGGCTACACGTGCCGCAAAGCGGCACGTGCTCATTTGCCAAATTACCCAATAATGTATACATATGGTTTATCAAGTCACGTGAGTTTCGTCAGATCCGGTGTTACCCATAATTTTCCAGAATCAAAACCAGACTTCGGCTTTTAAATTTATAATTTACTAATTAAAAATATGTCAGCAACAACTAAAATTTAAGCCCAAGTTTGATTTTCCTTTGGCGACATTAACATTAAAAAAAAAATTGACCGACCCAATAACTTGATTTCATGTAATGCAAAATGAAAATAACTTTGCGTGGCCTTAGCGACTCGGAATTAATAAATTTTTATTTTATAAATTTTGTTAATTTTATATATTTACTTTTTTTAAATTTAGAGGGTAAGTATTGATTTTATTATATTTTATACGAACTTATATCTTTATAGAGTTTTACTAAAACGTACCTATGGTGTTTTACACCATGTTACACAAAACGATTAGGCAAAAACCCAGATCATGTAACATAAAATTTCGTTTCTTTGTTTATTTTTTTTTTAAAAAACGTTCATATCTCAAAATTTTGCTTATGAAACTACCTTTGGGGCTCTAATAAAAAAAATTCCTTGCTAAATTTTGTATATACTAATGCCCCCGATAAATCTCAGGCCTTTTCCTATCCGTAGAGTAATTAAAATTTATTTTTTGTTTTTTATAAAAGTTTATTTTGTTTTTGTTACACAGAAACCTGTTTTATAATAATTGTCTATAAATTTAAAACCTTTATTTTTACAAAAATATTCTTAGAGCGTAAGTATAAACTTTAACATATTTATTTATAAAATTATTAACTTTATATATTCACTTGTTTTTTAATTTAATAATTAATTTTTATAATTTAATTATATATATTTATTAGTTTGTAAGTATAACTTTAATTATATTTATAAATTATTTAATTTTAAATTATTTGTTTATTAATATTTATTTATTTTAGTTTGTTAGTATAATCTTTAATAAATTTTATTTTAACTTATTTTTATTAATAATTCACTATTTATACTATATTTATTTAATTACTAACAAAAACATTTAAATTTTTTTGCTAATAATTATTAGTACGTTAGTATAAACTTTATTAAGTTATATTTTAATACCTAATTTTTAATAATTATCTTTTTATAATTTAATTATATTTAATTATTAGTTTGCAAGTATAAGCTTTATTATCTATTATATAATTTTTTATTTAATTATTAATAAATATATGTATTTTTTTTGCTAATAATTATTAGATGGTTAGTATAAACTTTATTAAATTATATTTTAGTAACTTATTTTTAATAATTAACCTTTTATGATTTAATTATATATATTTATTAGCCAGTAAGTATATTTGTTATATAATTATTTTTATATAATTACTAATAAAATATTTAATTTTGTTATTAATGATTATTAGAATGTTAGTATAGACTTTATTATATTTTAATAACTTTTTTAATAATTAAACATATCATAACTATTTTTATTTAATTATTATTAATATATATATTTAAATTTTTTTACTAATAATTATTAGACGGTTAGTATTAACTTTATTAACTATGTTTTAATATCAGGAAATTATAGGTATCTCTTATGAGATAAATGGGCCCTCAAAAGTAGAAACCAGGAAATTTGGCCAATTACGGGTTTTGAGAAAATTGGCAAAAACTATTTTGTTATACAAATTCAAAATAATCTAAAAATAGGTTATTTATGATTAACAAACCTGTTTAAACAGAATTATTAGATCTGTAAATCCATATTACTATTAGTAAATCTTAGTAAATCTATTTTTAGATTATAGCATCAAAAGCATATCGAAAAAATTTTTTTGTGCACACTTTAAAAATTTAATTAAGAAAAATTTGTTTGCACATGTGCACATTCAATTTAAAAATTTGTGTACACAAAAAAAATTGTGCATATGTGCACATTGTGTATATAAATTTTATTTACTGCCTAGCAGTACCCTTTAATAATTATTAACTTTTATAATTAATTTCTATATATCACTAGACTGTAAGTATAAGCCTTATTATATTTATTTTTAGATTAATAATTTAATAATTAATAGATTTTTTATTAATAATTATTAGCCCGTAAGTTAAATTTTATTTTATTTATAAAATTATTATATTATTTTTTTTTAGATTAATAATTTAATAATTATATATTTTTTATTAATAATTATTAGCATGTAAGTTTAAATTTTATTTTATCTATAAAATTATTTAATTTCTAATTTTTAATATTAATTTTTTAATAATTTAATTATATATGTGTATTATAAATAACCTTTATTATCTATAATATAATTATTTTTATTAATTACTAATAAATATGTTAAATTTTTTCATTAATAATCACTAGGCAGAGAACGAGAAGTAAGTTTACTTTTATTATCTATAATATAATTATTTCTATTTAATTACTAATAAATATATTTGTATTTTATTAATAATTATTAGACAGTTAGTATTATCTTTATTAAATTAAATTTAATAAATAATTTTTAAAATTAACTCTTTATAATTAAATTTTATATTTATTAGCGAGTATGTATAATTTGATTATTTGTTATATATTATTTTTATTTGATAATTAATAACATGTTTAAGTTTTTTATATCTATTTTTATTAAATTATTAATATATATTAAATTTTTTACTAATAATTATTAGTGTATCTGGGGGATCTGTATGAACTTTATTAAATTAAATTTAATAAACATTTTTAATAATTTTAATTTTTATAATTAAATTTTATATATTTATTAGCATGTAAGTATAAATTTGATTATTTGTTATATAATTATTTTTATTTAATAATTAATAACATAATTAAATTTTTTATTATTATATTTTAATAACTTAATTTAATAATTAATTTTTTATAACTCTTATTAACATATATATCAAATTTTATACTAATAATTATTAGAGGGTTAGTATTAACTTTATTAATTAAATTTAATAAATAATTTTTAATAATTAACTTTTTATAATTAAATTTTATGTATTTATTAGGCTGTAAGTATAAATTTGTTAATTAATAATATATTTAAATTTTTTTATTATAATATTTCAATAACTTATTTTTAATAATTAATTTTTTATAACTATTTTTATTTGATTATTAATATATATATATTAAATTTTTTATAATAATTATTAGACAGTTAGTATTAATTTTATTAAATTAAATTTAATAAATAATTTTTAATAATTAACTTTTAATCATTTAATTATTTATATTTATTAGTGAGTAAGTATAAATTTAATTATTTGTTATATATATTATTTTTATTTGATAATTAATAATATATTTAAATTTTTTATTATTATATTTTAATAACTTATTTTTATTAATTAATTTTTATAACTATTATTTTTAATTATTAATATATATATTTAATTTTTTACTAATAATTATTAGGCCGTTAGTTTAATTTTATTAAATTAAATTTAATAATAATTTTTAATAATTAACTTTTAATAATTTAATTATATATATATTTATTAGAGAGTAAGTATAAATTTGATTATTTGTTATATATATTTTTTATTTGATAATTTAATAATATATTTAAAATTTTTTATTATTATAATTTAATAACTTATTTTTAATAATTGACTTTTTATAATTAAATTTTATATATTTATTAGCCTGCAAGTATAAATTTAATTATTTGTTATATAATTATTTTTATTTAATAATTAATAACATATTTAAATTGTTTATTAATAATTATTAGAACGTATGTATTAACATTATCATTTTTATTTATAAATTATTTAATTTTAAATTATTTATTTAATAATTTTTATTTATTTTAGGGAGTTAGTATAAACTTTATTAAATTTTATTTTAACTTATTTTAATAATTGTGGTAGCTTATACTGAGATTGGCTTATGCTGAGATCCAGGGTTTCTATTTAAATCTATAATACTTATTAAAATCTACGTATACTCTTTTATTAATAACCCTAACCCTAAACCCTAACCAAACTATAAAAAAAACACCTCTAAAAAAGTCCTTTAAAATTTTATAATTTCATAATAAAATAACTTAAATTCTCAGCATAAGCCAATCTCAGCATAAGTTGCCACAATAATTAAATATTTATAACTACAGTATATATATTTAATTACTAATAAAAATATTTAAATTTTTTTATAATAATAATTAGAATGTTAGTATAAACTTTATTAAGTTATATTTTAATATCTAATTTTTAATAATTAACTTTTATAATTTAATTATATATTTGTATAATAGTTTGTAAATATAAGCTTTATTATTTATAGTATAATGATTTTTATTTAATAACTAATAAATAAAATTTTTTTTCAATTTAATTCTTATTTTTTACTAATAATTATTAGAATGTTAGTATTAACTTTATTAAATTAAATTTAATAACTTATTTTTAATAATTAAATTTTATGATATATATTTATTAGTGAGTAAGTATAAACTTGATTATTTGTTATATTATTTTTATTTGATAATAACCAAATTTAAATTTTTTTTATTAATAATTATTAGATGGTTAGTATAAGCTTTATTATATTTTAATAACTTATTTTAATAATTAAATTCTTATAATTTATTTTTATTTAATTATTTATAAATATATTTAACTTTTATTACTAATAATAATTATTAGAGTGTTAGTATTAACTTATTAAATTATATTTTAATAACTTATTTTTAATACAGTAACTAATATTTTATAATTACTTATATATCTTTATTAGTCGGTAAGTATAAATCTTAGCATATTTATTTTTATTTTTAAAACTAATCTTTTGATAATTAATATATTTTTTTATTAATAATTATTAGAAAGTTAGTATAAACTTTATTATATTTTATTAACTTATTTTAATCTAATTTTTAATAATTAACTTTTTATAATTTAATTATATATTTGTATAATAGTTTGTATGTATAAGCTTTATTATCTATAATATAATTATTTTTATTTAATAACTAATAAATAAAATTTTTTCCAATTTAATTTTTATTTTTTACTAATAATTATTAGACAGTTAGTATTAACTTTATTAAACTAAATTTAATAACTCATTTTTAATAATTAAATTTTATGATATATATTTATTAGTTTGTAAGTATAAACTTGATTATTTGTTCTATTATTTTTATTTGATAATAAACAAATTTAAATTTTTTCATTAATAATTATTAGACGGTAGTATAAGCTTTATTATATTTTAACAACTTATTTTAATAATTAAATTTTTATAATTTATTTTTATTTAATTATTTATAAATATATTTAAATTTTATCACTAATAATAATTATTAGAATGTTAGTATTAACTTTATTAAATTATATTTTAATTACTTATTTTTAATAACTAAGTTATATTTTATAATTACTTATATATCTTTATTAGTCAGTAAGTATAAATCTTAGTATATTTATTTTTATTTTTAAAACTAATTTTTTGATAATTAATATATTTTTTTATTAAATTATTAGACGGTTAGTATAAACTTTATTATATTTTATTAACTTATTTTAATAATTAAATTCTTATTACTTTTTATTTAATTAATAATAAATTTTTTGTCAAAAATTATTAGAGGGTTAGTATAAACTTCATTTAGTTTTATTTTAATAACTAATTTTTAATCTTAATTTTATTTAATTACTAATAAATAAATTTATTAATAATTATTAGAATGTTAGTATAAACTTTGTTAAATTAAATTTAATAACTAATTTTTAATAACTAATATTTTATAATTACTTATATATCTTTATTAGTCAGTAAATATAAACTTTAATTATATTTATTTTTAGAATTATTAATTTAATAATTAATATATTTTTTATTAATAAATATTAGTGCGTAAGTAAACTTCATTATGCTTATTTATAAATTATTTAATTTTAAATTATTTATTTAATAATTTATTTTATTTTAGAGCG
This sequence comes from Gigaspora rosea, assembly GCA_003550325.1. Classification (NCBI taxonomy): domain Eukaryota; kingdom Fungi; phylum Glomeromycota; class Glomeromycetes; order Diversisporales; family Gigasporaceae; genus Gigaspora; species Gigaspora rosea. The sequence goes on from QKWP01000104.1 coordinate 193,018, forward strand.
TTAGTATAAACTTTAGTTTAACTCATTTTAAATAATCATGGGTGTTTGTACATGTGTAATAATAGTTAATTTGCAGATCTGTATAATATGTTAATTGAACCAATTTATACAATGAAAAGATAAACTCTTTTTCATGATTAGGGTAAAGGTAGGTTTGAAATTGGAGTAAAAGATAGTTTATATCAAAATTTCTTACCAAAATTTCTTAAGAAATTTTTTTTTGTTAGAGCCAAAAGGTAGTTTCATAAGCATATTGTTTGGTTTTTATATTACTCATGTACATACACCCCATGTACAAATAGAAATTCTCTATATTTAATTACTAATAAAAATATTCAAATTTTTTTGCTAATAATTATTAGTACGTAAGTATAAACTTATTATTTTATATTTTAACATCTAATTTTTAATAATAATAACCTTTATTATTCAATTATATATCTGCGTATTAGTACGTATGTATAAGCTTTATTATCTGTAATAGAATTATTTTTATTTAATAACAAATAAATATTATTTTTTTCAATTTGATTCTTATTTTCTTTAAAATTTTTTATCATTAATTATTAGAATGTTAGTATAGACATTATTATATTTTAATAACTTATTTTTAATAATTAACTTTTTATAATTTAATTATCTATATTTATTAGCCAGTAAGAATAAACTTGATTATTTGTTATAATTAATTTTATTTTAATAATACATAAACAAGTTTAAATATTTTTATTAATAATTATTAGACGGTTAGTATGGATATTATTCTATTTAATAACTAATTTTAATAATTAATTTTTTATAGCAACTACTTTTATTTAATTATTAATATATATACTTAAATCTTTTTATCAATAATTATTAGATAGTTAGTATTAACTTTATTAAATTATATTTTAATAAATAATTTTTAATAATTAATATTTATAATTAAATCTATATATTTATTAGTGTGTAAGTATAAATTTATTATATATATCTTATTTTTAAAACAAATAATTTAACAATTAAGATATTTTTTATTAATTATTATTAGCCGGTTAGTATAAATTTTATTAAATTTATAACTATTTTATTTAATTATAATAAATATATTTAAATTGTTTGCCAATAATTATTAGGGGGTTAGTATAAACTTCATTAAGTTTAGTTTAATAACTTATTTTTAATAACTAATATTTTATAATTACTTATATATCTTTATTAGTTAGTAAGTATAAATCTTAGTATATTTATCTTTATTTTTAAAACTAATATTTTAATAATTAATATATTTTTTATTAATAATCATTAGTCTGTTAGTATAAACCTTATTAAATTATATTTAATAGTTAATTATTAATTGATTTTATATAAATATATATATTTATTAGTGCGTAAGTATTAATTTTATTATCTAATTTTAAAGCTAATAATCTAATAGTTAATATATTTTTTATTAATAATTATTAGTCGGTTAGTACTATATAACTTATTTTAATAATTAATTTTTTTTATAACTATAACATTTTTATTGAATTAAATTACTAATTAATATATTTAAATTTTGGATTTTATAATTTGGTGCATGTGTATTGTAACACACCCATATGATAAACCAATCATATTATAGGATTAGGTGTAATGTAAAATTAAAAAAAATAGCATTATTTTAAAACTTGCTTGTAACTCATTATTTTGCTTATGAAACTACTTTTTATACTCTAACAAAAAAATTTGTTGCAAAATTTTACTATAAACATCTCTTTTTATTTATGAATTACCTTTACCTCACCTAACTCTAACTAACAATAAGAACAGGTTATTTTTAGTTGTTTTGATTTTACATTACACAGATCTTATAGGGTGTATTACAATGCACTTGCACTAAATTATTAAATTCTTAAATTTTTTGCTAATAAAATTATTAGACTGTAAGTATAAACTTTATTAAATTATAGTATATTCTGTCAAAACCAGTATGTATAGTAGAAGGGTTATTAGATTTAAATAATTAAATAACTATATTAAAAAAAACATAGTAGATTATTTTTTTTATTATTTTTGATAAGTTATTAGTTTTGATAGAATCAGTTTTGATAGGTTTTACAATATATTTTATTAACTAATTATTTTAATAATTAATATATTTTTTATTAATAATTATTATATAGACGGTTAGTATAAACTTTATTACATTATATTTTAATAATTAATATTTAATGATTATTATACATATATATTTATTAGTGCGTAAGTATAAATGTTATTATATTTATTTTTAAAAGCAATATTTAATAATTAATATATTTTTTTATTAATTATTATTAGACAGTTAGTACTATATGATTATTTTTAATAACTTATTTTGTATACTAATTTTTAATAATTAATCTATTTTTTTATTAATAATTATTAGGCAGTTAGTATAAACTTTATCAAATTATATTTTAATAGTCAATTTTTAGTAATTAATTTTATATATATATTTATTAGCACGTAAGTATAAACTTTATTTTATTTATTTTTAAAAGTAATAATTTAATAATTACTTTATTTTTTTATTAATTATTATTAGTCGGTTAGTATAAATTTTATAAATTTATTTTAATAATTAAATTTTATAATTATTTTTATTTATTATTAATAAATAACTTTGAATTTTTTTGCTAATAATTATAGAACGTTAGTATAAACTTTATTTTTCTCTATCTTATTATAATTGCATAATAGGGATTTATATATTATTAATTATAATTTTTATTATGAATTATTTTCTTTTTTTTTATTTTATTTTCATGAGTAATAACAAATAAAGCTGGGGTGATAATAAGTATTTGTTATTGTCTTGAAAAATATAAAAAGAAACAAAGAAAATAATTAATATATTCCCTATTATATTATCATATGAAATATTAAATTTATTTTGCTATATGAGGAGAATAATGAAAATATTTCTTAGCAGTATACTTATTAAATTATATATTAATAATTTATTTTTAATAATTTTTTTATATTTATATATCAGTATGTAAGTATAAATTTAATTACATATTATATAATTATTTTTATTTAATAACTAATAAATATATTTAAATTTTTTTTTACTAATAATTATTAGAAAGTTAGTATATACTTTATATTATATTTTGATAAATTATTTTTAATAATTAATTTTTTATAACTACTTTTATTTAATTATTAATTTTTATAATTTAATTAATTATATATTTATTTAGTGGTCTGTAAGTATAAATTTATTATTTTATTTTTAAAATTAATAACTTAATAATTAATATTTTTTGCTAATAATATATATTTATTAGCACGTAAGTTAAACTTTATTTAACTTAACACTAATAATAAAATAAACATAATTTTTTTTATTAATAATTTTTAATAATTAACCTTTAATAATTTAATTAATAATTAATATATTTTTTATTAATGACTATTAGTCGGTAGTATAAATTTTATTAAATTATATTTATTAATTTGTTTTTAATAATTAACTTTATATTACTATTTTTATTTAATTACTAATAATATATTTAATTTTTTACTATTAGTGCGTTAGTATTAATCTTTATATTATATTTTAATAACTTATTATTAATAATTAACTTTTTATAATATAATTTTTTTTTATTAATAATTTTTAGGCTGTTAGTATAAATTTTATTAAATTATGTTTTAATAATTTAATTTTAATAATTTAATTATAAATATATAGAGAAAGACTGTAAGTATATATTTTATTATAATTAATTTCTAGTCAATAATAACTTAATATTTAATATTTTTTATTTATTTAATTTTTTAAATTAATTAATATTATATATATATATATTTAGGACTATTTCTGATGATGATGATAACGATGTTGTACAAGATGAACTAAAATAAAAATTTTTATTAATTCATAAGTAAGTTAGTATATTTTTTATTTTTTTAATTATAAATACATGTATTATAAATTTAAATTTTATAAAACTAATTATTTTATTTTTTTAATTATAATATATATGTTGTACCCGGATTTAGAATTTGTCCCAATTTGGAATCTGGCCTAATCCTACTGCTAACACTAGCCCTAACCCTAACCCTAAAGTCACCTAAAGTCCTAATTCTGATACAAAATTCTCATCTGAGCAGCCTGATTCCAAATTGGGAACCAGGGTACAATATATATATTATCAAATTTAAATTATATAAACCTAATTATTTTATTTTTTAAACTAATTTTTTAGCAAACAAATTTGTTTTTATTAAATTAAAATATATAAAAATTAGTTAAATTAAAATATATGCTTTAGTATTATTATTTTTAAATTATTAAAAAATAAAGTTTGTTAATCATATTACAAATATTATTATTTGTAATAAAATTATCTTAATACTTAATATTTATAAAATATTATTAGGTATTTTTTCTAAATATTTCTAAATTTGGTTTATATATTTTTATGTGTTCATTTGTATTTTTATATATTCTTGTATGCAGATATTCTGCCAATTAGTTATCATTAATATGAAATTAAAATTGTAATTTAAATTCCAACATTAAATTGTCCATTCGAATTGTCACCTTGAGCAGATTTCAAATACCATTCAAATGCATTTTTTTCATCCTTCTCTATGCCTATGCTATTTCTGTAACAAATTCCAATGTTAACTTGTCCATTCGAATTGCCACCTTCAGCAGATTTCAAATACCACACAAATGGCTTTTTTCATCTTTGGATGTGCCTATGCCATTCTATAGCAAATTGCAACATTAAATTTTCCATTCGAATTTCCATCTTCAACAGATTTCAAATATCACTCAAATGCATTTTTTTCATCTTCTTTGTGCATATGCCATTATCCGACATTAAATTGTCCATTTGAATCACCACCTTTAGCAGATTCTTGCCTATGCCATTTCTGTAACAAATTCCAACGTTAACTTGCCCATTCGAATTGACTCAATGCCTTTTTTTTCATCCTTGTCTGTAACTATGCCATTTCGTAGTAAATTCCAACATAAATTGTCTATTCGAATTGCCATCTTCAGCAGATTTCAAATATCACTCAAATGCATTTTTTTTCATTTCTGTAGCAAATTCCAACATTAAATTGTCCATTTGAATTGCCACTTTCAGCAGATTTCAAATACTACTCTAATGCCTTTTTTCATCCTTGTCTGTACCTATACCATTTCATAGCTGAGTCCAATAGCGTATTGTGCATCAGAATTATCATTTTCAGCATATTTCAGAAAAAAAATTTTAAATCTATGGTTTTCATCCATGATAACTTTTGAATTAAAGATAGTGTTAGATAATAGGTTTTTTTTACATATCTTACAATAACTATAAAGTAAAAAAATTTAGATAACATTTAACTATGTCTTACAGGTATGAAAATACAAATTGGGACTTGATCATTGAATTCTTCGAGATAATCTATTGAAAAAATAATAAATTACCTAGATAACTTAATTATTCACTTAAGCACCCTTCGAGAACACACCATTTTACTAATTGAAAACGACTATAAAAGTATCTTCAGCTTTAACACATAATAAAGTTTGCTGTACGAAATAATTTCGAACTGGCAGTCTTGAAAGGCAAATGCATTACTTTTATTACAATTATACTCGTGGAGGCATTGTCTGATTGACCAATCTAAATCTTTTGTTTTAATTTAAATGCACTTAAGGATACAACATTCCATTGTTTTATTTATGTTTTAGGTGAGAAGACTCAAGCCTATAGTTATGTTTTTTATAAATTAATAAACAACTAGGTGAAAAAAAACCATCTTAACTGTTTAATAAGATATATATATATATATTATTATATTAATAAAATTCTTCGATACATTTATCATGCAATAATAATGTAGAAAGTAACTTATAATTAATGTTCCGCAAAAAGGATCCGGATGGATCCGGTATTTTTAATGGGTATGAATGTAGCGTTACACTAAGGGGAGCGCCAGAAATCACCTGATTAGGGTTTCACTAAGTAGCTGACCCCACCTGATAATTTTTCTAAGCATTTGATTGGTTAAATTTAATAATATATATATATATATTAAAAATTGGATAACTTTTGATCTACTGGTCTGTTTGGGACGATTCAAACTACCAAAATGTTTGTTTCAATGAGACGATTCTAACAGGCCCAAAATCATCAAAATCCAATCACAGGATCCCAAGATCGTTCAACTTTTGAGTAATTTTAATAGAATTTATTTTTTATATTCAGACTTTTTGAGTCTGGTCTGGGGTCTGGTCCGAAGTCTGCAGACTGGTCTGAGTCCAAATATATTTATATGTATTTTTTGGTGCTGAACAAGTTTACTTAGTGTATTTTGTTAGAATAAATTAGTAAAATTTTATGAATCATAAGTTTTTATAGAATTTTATTAATAAAATTCTATAAAATCTTATAATTCGCAAATTTTTATTAATTAATTCTAACAAAATGCACTAAGTAAACTTGTTCAGCACTTAAAAATGTATTAAAACGGCTAGTTTATTTTTATTTTACTTGAAATTTAGAGATTTGATGCACAATTTTGGAGTTTTGATTAAAAAAGACAAATTTTAACAACCCTGCCGATTTAATGGATTTTTAGGTGTTGAACAAGTTTACTTAGTGCATTAATTTAGAAATAATTAGTAAAATTTTGTGAATCATAAGATTTTATAGAATTTTATTAGTAAAATTCTATAAAATCTTAAAATTCACAAATATTTATTAATTAATTCTAACAAAACGCACTAAGTAAACTTGTTCAGCACCTAAAAATACATTAAAT
>QKWP01000104.1:201013-237616 GCA_003550325.1 Gigaspora rosea
ACTAGTCTCAATGAGATGAATCGAATGGTACCAAAATAATCTGATTCTGATCGATATGGAACATGGTATTCATCATAGAACTTAGGTGCACCAAATTAGACATATCTAATTATTAATTGTTTATAGAATACAAATCTTTGTTGATCTTAGGATCCTGTGATTAGAATTTAGTGATTTTAGGCTTGTTAGAATCAGCTCACTAAGGCGAACATTTTGGTAGTTAAATCATTAAAAATGGACTGGTGGATCAAAAGTTATTCAATATTAAAAATTATATATATATAATAATATATATAAATATATATTTATATATATTATATATATTATATTATATATAGGACCTGATAATTGCTCTACCCCCCCCACCTACCTAAAAAATCAGGTGATAAATGGCGCTCCCCTAAGGGTACCAGAACTGAAACTGTACATATAATTAATACGGAAAATACACTACTATAAACAGGCTCTGCTTGTCTCTCACGTGTGTCTGAAGGTAGTAGCAGTCGCATCCACTTATTTGCGCGGGTAATACAAGCTCCTGGAGAGGAAATAGCCAATCGGAGAGTGCAAATTTTGACTATTCCGGATCAGCCCGACAAAGAATTCGAACACGCGTAAAAGAAGAAAAAAGCGAAAATACGCAAAAACCAATGTTTAAATCGATCTTGGTGCACTAATTAAAAATGACGGAAATGAAATTTTACTTATATTAAGCATCACTCTAACTCTATAGTCTCTAACGTTAAGGCCCCTAACCCTAAATTTTTATCTCACGCACTTAGTTTATTTACAAAATCGGAATTCCTTTTTTGGTTTGTGTTACCCGCGCAAATAAGTAAAATGGCATCAGTCCTTCAAACTCGCTGCATAAGCCAGATCCGAATCCGGATCCGGACCGGATGCAGTGAGTTTGAAGGACTGCTGCTGGCTACAGACACACGTGAGAGACAAGTGGAGCCTGTTTATAGTAGTGTATTTTCTGTATTAATTATATGTACAGTTTCAGTTCTGGTACCCTTAGTGTAATGCTACATTCATACCCATTAACAATACCGGATCCATCCGGATCAGTGTTTAAAATAGAAATTTTAATTTACCGGTACATGCACCTGTTATATAAAAAAATACCGGTTCAAAAAAAAAAACCTGCATTAGTAGAAAATGACCATAAGTTCATTGGGGGCACTTAGATGCACGCACCGGTTACTTCAAAAAATTCCGGATCATGCACCGTTTGTTGCACCGGCCCAATTTTAAAATACCAGTATATGCAATATAAAAAACGGTAGATAAGGATTTTTATCATGCTATTTTATACACTGATCCGGATCCTTTTTTGCGGAACACTAATTATAATGTAGGTTATCGAACTAGCGAAATAATTCAGACTTTGGAAAATTGAACACTAATTTACATAAATCTAACATAATTACAAATTGTCTGTGCATACTGCACATTGTAAGTTGAAGCATAATACTGTATTAACGGACAATAACGATACAGTAATTAGATTACAACAATAAATAATATAATGAGTCATCATTAGCGGTGGAAATTTCTACTGAATTTCTAGTTATTAATTGTGAATTTTTAATGATTATTAAAAATTAAAAATTAAAAACTAATTAATAATTTAACAATACCGGTAATTTTTAAGCAATTAACAAATAATTATCCAATATGCATAGAACATCTTTGTAGAAAATAATTCATTCGATCTTTTATAAACTCTGTCGCTGATGTATTTCTACAGGAACTCTATCAGTTAATTTTTTATTGCTACAAAATCATTTTTACATTAGAGTACATAAAAAACAATGGAATATGATTAATCGCTGATTACATCATTCTATCGATATTTTCTATGCGTTTTGGATAATTTAATTATTATTATAATTGTTAGAAATTATTTATTATTAATATCACAATTCCCTATTATATAACAATTAAAAATTAGAAATTCCCATCGCTGGTTAAAAATAAACAATAGAGTTTCATAATATATTTTGAGAATAAGTGGGCGTTTAAAAGATCCTACTTCTATTTTAAAATTCTGGCACAGTTAATTAAATAGATACACACGTTAATAAAGTTAGCTTTTTTTTTTGATAAATATTTACCAGTAAATGATTGTGTAAATAAGCCTGTACGTTAAAAAAATAGGATGTAGGCATCACACATTTTGAAGCAAATACATCACTTATTTTGTCTGAAATCGGATGCTAAATCATTAATTATGAAACCCACTAATGTAATTTATGTCAAATTAAAATTAGATTGCAGAGTTAAGATTAGTATTATATATATTACTGGTATTAAAATTTTTTATAATATACATTGGGTGAATTCTTTATTTTTTTTTTGATGCGATACATTAAAAAAAATGATTTTATGAAAATTAATATGTGAGGTAAATATTCTATTGAGAAAATGGTCAATCTGAATGTAATATATTAAGGGTCATATGATTTTGGTGGTACAATAGGATTTATATAGAAATTGAAAATATGCTACTAATAAAACTTTTTATAGTTGTAATTAATTTTAGCCAAATTTTTGTAATATATAGAACAAATGTTCTTTTTATAATAGCAAAGTTTTAATAAATAAAACTTTTAAAAAATTTATACTTTTATATATTGTAAAGTTTCTCCCAGTTGGCTCAAATTTCTCCCAGTTACACAAAACGACTAATTTTGATTGGTTGATATCATATGATCATCATATGATTTTTGTAAACAATTTATGATACTCTATCTTTAAACACCTGTTTCTCAGCGAATATTTAACCAATTTTAATGATTTTACTATTATTAGAATCAGAAGAATCTATTCTACAACTTTCAATTAATTTTTAAAAGTAGTTTACTTAATAAAATATTTTTTAATTTTTAATAGAAAAAAATTTTACAATAGGTTTTATATATAATTTAAAATTTGTTCCCCCTACCCTTAAATAAGTCTAGGAATTAGCTTGATGGTGTTAGTAAGTGTAGTCAAATTTATTATTATCATAATAAATATATATACATCAGATATACATCAGATATATATATGTATATGAATTTAATAATTATTTCACTGAATATGAAATTTAAGGATATTGGCATGTATGTAATACAGTATAAATAGAATAATTTCCATGTTCAATGTGGTGCTGAGAAAAATTAATGCTACGTATAGTTTGTTTTTTTTTTTTTTTGACATACGCAATAAATGCATATGGCGAAGCAAAAGCGTGAATGCATATAGAAGCTTCGCATGTTACATCTTCACATCCGATATAACACTTTCTCCTGTATTTTGTGTCGCATAAAATTGTCAGTCTAACTTTCAAAGTGCGATATAATTTATTTTCTCATATATATCTGATATGTAGTCGTCGCTCAATTGCTGATCTTGATTGCCGTTATACCACGAATAAGTTCTCGATTCTAAAGATCTGATTTCTATTTCTGTATTATTTAATTTTTTATCTTGATTTCCCAAATTCTCATTTACTGTTTGATTAACAGTTTTTTTGGTAATTTGGTTTTTGTCTTCAAAATTGTTTTATAATCGCCGTGTTTCTTGACATAAATAATGAACTATTTGAATATATGAATTAATTGTATTTATATTTCTGAATCACGCTATATTAATTTTCTAAATAATTCGTGATGTTACGCAGGATCACTACGATTACGTGTGAAATTTAAAAAAATCATGTCACGTTACGAGATTAGTCAGGAATTTACAAATTTACCGTAAAAATCATATGAATTTTCTAAAATGTCGCAATAGATCAACATTTGAAACTGTCCTTTGCTTTAAATGACAAGTGACATCAAATCATATTAAAATAGGATTTTTTATAAGCGACATCCTTATCACATTTCATGTTACACACGAAACTCGTAATGGTAATTCCAATAATCATGCAATTAGATTTTTTTTTGTTTGATTTGCTGTAGTATCGTCATCTCAAAATGTTTAATGCCCAAAATTTCTGGCGCAATAAGAGTTTTGGTTTAATAGTTTTCGTGTTAGTAATGTTAGAGTTATGGTCTATGTCTAGTCTGAAAACTATTTCTAAGTCAATCAGATACATATTTAATCCGTGTTATAAAATTATTCTCGAAATGAACCTAATTGTTAGAACTAATTTTTATAAATTTTCGAAAAATATAAATGAATTATAATAGTCACTGAGCATGATTCAATATGACTATGTTTAGAGTGCTTTACATCATCTTTCATCAACAAAGAACAAGACTGAGGGCATGTACTTATGTACTTTTTAACAATTAGAATTCTGTAATCTCAGCATACTGTATATGATTTCAAAAGCATTCCACCACTCAATAATACAAACGCACATATGGCAGTATACAATTATTGAAGGTATGCATGTAACGATAAGTAGTAACTTAAGAAACGTGGGATCAAAAATTTCACTGTTACAATATTCTATAATAGTGTAAAAATGAAGGGTTTTCGCAAGTAATATCACAAATGCATTAACTATAAAATTTCATTCAAAAAATAATAATAATGAAATAAAATAACTTTAATCACTTCTTCGTAAAAATAATTTGGCTTATGAAGCAATTTAAATGCTACAGCTGTATTCAAATTATAACTTCAACTTTATATAAGAAACCCATGATAATTCTAATTTAATTGTAATTTTCATCAAAACCAGTTTAAATTCTTATTACAGTAATATCATCTTCATATGGCCTTGCATTTATAATTAAAATTCTATTAAATTTATTAAATTTAAGATATAAAAATAAAACAAACTGAGTAATAAAATAAATCACTGCATCTAAATAATATTTTTCTAATAATTACCTAAATGTATGCATTGAAAAAAAGAAGTAATTAGATTACACTACATAGAGTTTTTCTGCTTGTTCCAGATTAATTACAGTCTTTATTATTTAATCACAAACTTAAAATTGGCTTAATTTTAACTTGACTGAGAATTATATCTAATGGTAAAATTGCAGTAATGTCATTGCTATAATTAGTGCTTATGATACTTGCAATGAGAATACCATTTAGACTAACTGACTTCTTTATCCACATGTAACATGCGTAGTGAGACCAGACTTCCAAAAAAAGTGCATTGCCTGCTCATAAGTGCTTTGAAGTTCAAGGAATTAATCACAAGAAACTATATCCTGGTGTGTGGTTTTGTGATATAAGTGAAGGTAATAGATACCGTTCACCTTTATTGAATGTACCAAATGGGTAAAGGATTTCATACAATAGTCCCTATTACTACAAAAAGAGGAAAGGGTTGAATATCAATAATTGGTATACTTTGAATTCCAAAAGAGAGTGGGGGAGTGTTAAGTTTCTACAGACTAATACAAAAAGCCCACATTAATAAGTCTCTGATATTGCATATATTCAGAGTATATATAGGTTCTTGTCAGTTTAAAAAGGAAAAAAAAGTAGAGTAAATATCGATGAGTCATTCAAGTGTATATATATATTATAAAGAAAAGAGAAAAAGGGGGAAAATGATGATTATATGAAATCTAAATATAAAGGAAATACTGGAAATTGGTAGTTAATTAGCTTGAGGTCTTGATATGGCCCCTGGCCCATAGTATAATTTTTATTAATTACTCACTTGTTTTTATTTAAGATAGATCAAGAATCAGGTTACAAATCTACATATCAATTCAGATTATGAATTTGAATGTTTATGATATCATAAGATTACAAGGAAATAATATCACCAATTCAATTTAACTGAAGTCTTACTGAAACTTATGATGAGCCAGCTGCAAAAATAAAAGAACAATTTTCTACCCTTCTGCTCTTATATAACTACTCCTTACGCCCCATACCCACTCAACCGAAATTTTGTTATATTTACCCAATTCCTTCCCACGATACACGTCAGCAAATACCTCATACCTATTTCCCATTCCTTTCCCCCACCTCATACCTCCCGACCAGTTACATACATCATGGCCTGGGTCACAGTCTCTTCGTTCATGGTATTCCAGTTAATAAAACTCACTAATACTTGTATTTTTACGTGTGGTATGCATATAAAATATGCGTGGGCGAGTATCACAGGGTAAGCGTGATATAGGATGATCATTAATTTTTATACTGTGCCACAATTCATGTGATGACCAATCGTGCATAATCGATCATGCGTGCTCTTATTGTACGAGGCTTAGACTAGGCTTAGCCGTAATGTGAATCATACAAAGTATCGAGGCAGTTTTTGTCTTGAATCAGTTCGGATTAAGCATGTGACATGCTGATCCAGTTATATTGTTTAATTGTTTTGATAAAACCGGAATAGAGTAAATATGAGGTAATGTCGCAAGCGATAAGGTAATGGGAAAATTAGAGTATGATTAGATAAGTATGAGGTAATTTATGAAAAGTATATATTGGAAACGATGAGGTATATAGGAAACGTAACCTTGTTTCTTCTGCCAACCCGAATTTCATTCTGGTTATATCGACCCGTCCCCCTATCCTAATAATGCTTGAGTTTCTCTATGACCTGTCGGACGACAGTCATGCAGAGGTAGGGCCCTTATAGCCTGTCGAGATGTAATTTTATTATGATCAGATTTTAATCAGTGAAATTAAAATAATCGATTAATATCATATTTAATTAATAAATAATGCACAAAATTCTGAAGAATGCACCTTGACATCACACTTCTTTTTCTAATTTCTTTTAACTAAAAGCTCTTCGCAAAAGTTATCTCTAAAAAGTTACGCTTGATTTTTCGCAAATATTCTATTAAAGTTTCGACTTGTACAGTTAAGATCTATTTTTTTTTATTTTTTTTTCACTTTAAAAAACTAATGAAATTTAAATTATTTATAAGTTGAACGTTCAAGTTTATATGTTAATAGAGAATCTGAAAGCGTAACTTTATTCTCCAATATTTAATAAGTTACTTGTAAAAATTTTAAAGTAATTCGTTGGGTTTTCATTAAGTTGCGCCGTTTTAAAGTAATTAATTTTAATAAATATGATTAATTTGTAAAGATGCCAATCTCTATAGCGATGGTATAACAATTAAATTGATTAAATTGATCTTTGTGTAATATGAAAAATCTGATCATAGTAAAAATTACTAATACTGCTGATATAGTTTTGATTTACTATTTGAGTTACCACCCTAATGTGACATGCCGATCCAGGTATATTGTTTGATCGTTTTGATAATACTGGAATAGAGTAAATATAAGGTAATGTGGTAAGCGATGAGGTAATGGGAAAGTTAAAGTATAGTTAGGTAAGTATGAGGTAATTTGTGCAAAGTATATATTATTAACGACAAGGTATGAAGGAAACGTAACCTTGTTCTTCTGCGAACCCGAATTTCATTCTGGTTATATCGACCCGCGCCCCCTACCCCTAGTAATCCTTGAGTTTCTCTATGACCTGTCGGACGACAGTCATGCAGGGGTAGGGCCGAGGCATGAGCTTATGCCTGTCGAGACGACAGCTATTATACAGATGACACAGTCTGCTTTGCATGGCCTGTCGGGACGACAGTCAAGCAAAGCAAGTATAATTAAGTATATAAAAGTATAAAAGACTGTATGATGCTAGAAAACTGCGTAGCTGCTCGAGAAGCAGAAGAAAGACCCATATGTATTTTCATCGTGAATTGCATCACATATGAGAGACAAAACAAATGGCATGATAAAGGTAGAATAACATATGATTCTAGTTCGTAGTTTCTATAGCATTCATGATGTTAGATTCCCGAGTCCCATAATATTTGTAAAGTATAAAAGAAGGTTGTTATAGCTCTTCTTCTGCGCAGTAATCTTCTGATTATCTGATAATTAAATCTAAAATAAAGATATGATAAACTCGGACTATATTAATACACAAGTCACGTTTATACAAAATCGGGTTAAATCACCAAGTCACGCCTCTGGCGAGCTGCCTTATTGTCGTCATTTGCATCGTATAAATAAAGGACCGTCATTTCTCCCCGTAACAATACAAACTATTTTTGCGTTAAATTAATCAATTTCAAGAGAACGTAAGGAATTTAAGATAAATGCAGCTACTTATTAACAAATTGATTTAAAGATTATTTTGTTTTTTAGATCTTATTTTACTATTTTATAGTGATTTGGTTAATACATCATTTAATTTTTTATTTATAAGTGAACTGTAATATAAAATTTTTTGTGTCCCTGTTCTAATTATTTATTCAGGTGACATTAGCTTTAATTTAAAGAATTCCATATTAAATTTTGCTACATAACTAGCATTGAAACGGTAAAGTTCTCAGTAAAACCCTGCCTGTAGGAGTGATGGCCAATACTCTGCAACACTTTTTGGTCCAGTAATGATATGGTCATCCATTGTACCAGGAATGACTTTGATCAGGGCGTACTGAGTTCCACTGAAGAAATAGGCTTCTCCATTACCTTTCGGGCTCGGTAGCACAGAGTCGATGGTGTTGAATCCAGCTTGACGAAGAGACGGCCAGTAATCTGCAATACTATTCGGTCCGGTGATGATATAGTCATCCGTTGTACCAGGCATGACTTTGATCAGGACGTACTGAGTTCCACTAAAGAAATACGCTTCTCCATCACCTTTCGGGCTCGGTAGCACAGAGTCAACGGTATTGAATCCAGCTTTGCGAAGAGACGGCCAATAATCTACAATATTCTTCGGTCCAGTGATGATGGCGCCATGTGATGTAGGAACAACACTGATAAGAGCATACTGAGTTCCACAAAAGAAATACGTTTCACCTTTACCATTTGGACTTGGTAACACCGCATCCACCGTAGCGAATCTGGCTTTACGTAATGTAGGCCATAGATCAATAGTGATACTTGGTCCATTGACGATTTGATCATCTGTTGTCCCTGGCTTCACTTTAATTCGCACATATCGAGTGTCTGCAAAGAAATATGCCTCATCTGATACATCTGGAACTTGAAAACAAGCTCGTATAACGGAATTCGCATCCGACATACTCGGAAATACAACTTATTAACAATAAATAAGTGAACACGAATGGTGGAATTATAAGATATTAATACTGCACTTGAAAGATGTAAAATCACCGACGTGCGGTAGAGTAAAATAGCAAATACCAGCTGTCTTTATATATATAATGGCAATTCTAATTTAGCTATTGCAATTCTTATTTTTTACTTTAATATAACCTTTTTCGACAGGCTGTACGCCAAATCAGTTCGTACATGAAAAAGTCATATTCGATGTTTACTTGCAGAATCAAACCTACTTATATACAGGAAAAAACCTGTCCACTTAACAGCCAGAGGAAATGCTATAGAATATTCGAATATTTCTGCATTGTAAATGATTATATACTAATAAATAAAGAGCACGTAACGTTTTCGTTTTTCGTTAGCGTTGGGGTGGTCGGTCAATTACCGTAATTAAATCAAACATACTAGATCCTAATTAGTAATAATCTACGTATATGTACGATGTTGGAAATCTAAAAACCAATTACCGGTACTTTATATAGAATAAAGGCCAACTAACTTAGTAATGCATGGAATAGGCCAACTAACTTATTATAGATAAGCTAAACATGCCATTCTCAATAGCGGCTTATTTCAGTAATTCATGTAATAGTTGTTAATAAGTATGCATCTTATGATTCTAAATCCTTCACTTTATTGATATCGATAATTTAAGAAATTTATTTATTATTTCCATATAATGGACTGGGATCTTAAATTTCCTGTACCTTACATAATTTGATAAAAAAAACTAATACCGAAAAATCCGATTAAATGAATCTAATGCATTCTGTGTATTAAAGTTCGCCACTTCAATTTCATTTTATTACAACGTTGGAATTGACAATCCTATCTTTAATATCCTTTTGACATGTTTTTAAGTCCAGTTTGTTAAGCACACCTTCAATCTGTTAACGATTAATAGTAATGGGTGGTTAGATTACTCAGGATTTGTTACGTTACAAAAATTATTGGATCAAATTTAATATAAGAGACCCCACTAATAAAATTGATTACTAATCAATTGATTCAGAGTAGGGTCCCTTATACTAAATTTGATCCTAGGAAACTATTATTATTATAATTAAACTGTAAATTTTAATATTAATAATTAATTTATTAATTTTAATTATTAAAACATTATTAGATAAACTAAAATAAACAACCTGCAGATGTGTCGTCCTTATCCCGCACGGGATTTTTGGAGAAACGCGATTTGCCCATCACTACTTCGTGGACAATAACAATTACTACTTGTGTTATATTAATAATTGTCCGAAGCGTAGCGGAGGACACTCTAATACACCAAACCATGAAATGTCTGTTAGCACCATCCAATCACAGTACATATGCTGGTTACACGACATATTGTTTACATAACAGACTATATACTGTATATACAGTATACATATTATTGTCTATCCATATTTATATAGATTAGGGTTCCAAACCGGATTGAAAATCTCCAACCGTGACCCGTCGGGTGAAAACCGATTGGAACCGGTTATCCGAAACTAAAACCGATTATCCGATTAAAAACGGGTCACCCGATTGTAATCAGGTAATGCTAATCGGGTGACCCGGATACCCAATTACCTATATATTACGGCGCATTTGTAAAAATAATTTTGTCCCCAAAACTTAAATTTGAGGACAAAAAATTAGTTAAATTTGACAAGCGCGCCGTAATGAGAAATATCGTTGCAGGTCGACATAATAAAAGAAATCGGATTACCCGTTTTTCAATGGGTGACCCGTTTGTGTTATATTAATCCGGTTGGCATATTTAAACCGGTTTGTCAAAATTGCGATCCGGTTGACGTTTTTTTCGGTTCGGTTGATCGGTTGGACGGTTAACCGGATTGGATGTTGGAACCCTAATATAGATTAACATTTGCGTGTATCGATTTCGTGGGTTATATTCTCAAATATAGACAAAGATACCAATACGATTCTAGTAAAGGAGTGATGCTAAAAATAAAATAGGGTTATTATTTAAATAAATAATATCGATATAGTTTCGATAATCATAAATTATTCATATCCATCGATTTGATTTTTAGGGGTCTTCTTTCGATAAACCATTACACAAACTTCTGCTATTAAGTGGCGTGAAGAATAACAAACGAACCTTCAAATAAATAGATTTTTGGCCTCTATATGAGATAAATAAGCAATAAATATTCAAAGAACAGCTAAGCCAAGCTGTAAAAGGAAGCACTATCACACTGCTATCACTAGTTGTTGAAGCGTTTGGGTATTTTCGGGTAGTGAAGGATCGGTTTGTCATTGAACGATCGGTTGTATCATGGGTAAGGGTAAATTTGGAAGCACTTTTCAGAAAAACTACCTTTTTAACTTACTTTCAGCTAATAATTAAACATGTAGATATTAAAATATTCTATACACTTAATTATGGATTAAAAGTAAGTTTAAAAGACCGTTGTTGTCAAAACTCACTTTGTAATAAATTTTAATAGCAAATAATTCTCGATCATTATTGGCTAATTTTGGGGTGAAACCAAATTGGTGGATATGTTAACTATTAAATTTATTAATTATGCTTGATCTATGTAAATTTGCAAATCAAATGAATGCACTACATATGCTAAAAAATTGTGTACCGGTACTGGCAGAAGCTCGGGGCGCAATAAAGCACTAATATTTCTGTCCGATATTGGTATAGTACAATGTCGCCTGGCATAATGCCAATTGTGCTTGGCATGTTTACTTGATGAACCCTAATCCTAAATTATTAACTTCAATAGAGCATGCAAGTACTGTACGCACAATACATTACTTACAACGTTACATACGCTATTAAAATTAATAATTTAGGATATATTTACATCTAATATTGTATTCTATTAATTCCCACCGCATATAGAAAAGGAAAATGATTGTTTCATGTAACGTTGCGTACTTTGATTTTTTTTGGCTAATAAAATATCAGCATTGTAGAAAAATTTCGATGTACGTGATGTTACACAAAATTAATATAGAATTGAATATTCACGCATCATACAGCTGATACGATATCCATCTCAAGATACTAATGATTCATCACCTACACGGACAATTGAATCCAATTCTTGATCCGTTATTTGTTTGATATATATTGAAACTTTATATCTTGAGTAGGAGTACGAATTGTAAAATGTTCTAAGTTTGCAAATTAAAAATTATATTGCATAAACTGCTATTATGCGCATCCTCTACCAAACTTTTTAATCATTTATTTTGTTGTGATTCAGATTTTAAATCATTATATTTTTTTTCAAATACGAGATAGGATTGATTTGCTTGTGCATTAATACGTCTTTGATCTAAACAGTTTAGATCAAAACCAAAAAGAATAATACCAGAGAATCGGTAAAAATTTTGCCAATCAATTAGTTGCCAACTATAGTTGCAACTAATCAATTATTTATATCACGTGGCATTATCAGATAATTAGCCAATTAAACACAAGAAATCAACACAGATCAGCACAACTAAACGGAATATCTCAGAATTATATTAATGGATAGGATTTAGGGTTTTGTACTACCGGTAGTACAGTTAGAAGAATAGTTTAAAAATCTAAAAAATTATATATCAAAATAATTTTTATATACAAAAATCTGATAAATACCAAAGTATAGTTTGGCAGAATTTTTTTTGATATTATTAATAAAGTTAGTTTTAAAAAAAATATTTTTAAACTACTATTTTTTGTAAATTTTAGTGTACTACCTGTAGTACACTATTTAAAAGAATTTTAATCTTAATATTATTAAATAATTTTATAAACTATATTTGAATTATATATAAGAGATTTAAATCTTATTATAGTAAAAAAATTATTACTTGTTATATAATAAAAAATATAATTTGTATTATAAGCCTTGTACTACAATAGTAGAAAATTATTGCTATTTTTAGTAATTTATATAAGCTCTTTAATTTTTAGCTATAGTATAAAAAATTTTTTTATTAAATAAATTTTTTTATACTTTTAATAAAAGTTGTAAATAATAACAATCTAATTCTAATTATAAAAATTCTTTAATATAGAATTTGTTTATCTTAAATTATATTACTTTAAATTTTAAAAAAATTACAATTATTTTTTTTAATATAAAATCTATAATCTTTATATAGTAATTTTATAGTATTTATTAGTAAAACTTTAAAGTTAAATTATTTTTTGTATATTGGTCTAATATTAAATTTTTTTTTATAATTAAAATAAGCAAACTTAACCTTATAATTTTTATAAATTTTTTAAATAAATTTTTTATAATAAAAATATTTTATATAATAACTAGTAAATACTATAAAAAATTAGTCTAAACTAAAATAGTCAAATTAAAAAAATTCTAAAAAATTAAAAACATAATTTAAAGCTATCAAACTTTTTTATAGCAAAGCCCAAGATCTAAAAAACTATATAAAACAGTTTAAAATATAATTAATTTTTAAAATTAATAGATAATTGTCTTTAAAGAGTGTCACTTTTGAGTACAAAAGGCTACCGGTAGTACACCTAAATCCTATCCATTAATTAAATGATTAATCAATTAGTTGTTTAAAAATTTTTTCAAATTGATTAGTTGGAAAGTTGGCAACTAGTTGGTTTTCCAACTAATGATTTGGAGTACTATTTCCTTGTAATTTCTATTAATACAAATTAATAATTGTCGCAGATCATAATTTAAAATGAAATCTACATTCTATACTTAACCTGCTAGCCTTCTAAAACCCATTAATACTTGTTTATTATAATTTTTTTTAAAACTAACCCTAACCCTAAATCCCTAACCCTAAAAAATACACCCCAAAAAAATTTAGTTTTCGAGATTTTATTAGGGCTGTTAATCGGTCCGGTCCGGACCGACGGTCGTCCTTCGGTCCGTCCAGGGACCGGGCCGGTTCGGTCCTTTTTAGGACGGACCGAAAGGACCGTCGGTCCTAATAGTAAATATCAAATAAACTAAATATTATCTTAATAATACGCATTTTGAAACAACTATAAAATGTTGTTTTTCCTTAGTTTGTTAAACAAGATTAAATCACGTTTAATGTATAATGTGAACGGGCTATTGTTAATGTTAATAAAATAGAGAAATGTATTAATGACAGAAATGGGATCAGTTGAATTTACAATTTGCATGCGAAATAACGCCTATGGGCATTATTTTGGAACACGAGTTTGAAACAAGCTAATGATTAATTTAGCCAAAAATTTATAATTTGCATTCGGCTAAAATTAACTATTAGCTTTCCTCAAACTCGTGATCCAAACAACGCCTATATGCAAATATAGTATATTGTTCAAATCTGAAATAAGTGTAATCTGCTCAATCCGCATGTAAGTAATGAATATACCGTTATTGTCAAATTATAGATTATTAGTTTTTTCAATATCGGTACACATTGATAAGGATTTATGTATAATGTGGATCATCTGGATTTAAAGATTTACAACGCCAAAATATCGCATACTAAATTTGGCTAATTTATTAATCAAATTGCATACTTTCTATTAAGCATATTACGGATAGTTAATTATTGTTGAAACTTAATGAAAAAAATTATTGTTGTATTGTGATGTTAAGATAGTAATACTAGTAAATTTAAAAAATTTCATCATACTGAATGGCATAATTCTAATAGCATTCAAACTACGAAGTATACTTATTTTTTATATTTTTTATTAAATATATTAAGTTTATAAATTTTTAAGTATTTGACAGACATGTAAATGCTAACAATATTTTATTAATAAATATTTTTTTCTATACAAGTAACATCTAATCGTTTTGTTGATTACTTTAATTTTTTCATATACTGTATTAAGACAATTCTTGTCTTGAATTAGTACAAGATTTAACACTTGGTATGCCCTGATTATCAAATTATCGAATCTTAAGTGGTTAAAAGTGACAAATATCTTTTTAACTAATTTTAACTATAATGTTCATATTTACGAAGTTAATTAAATGAGTTATTTTGCTATATTAATATACTATATTATTTTCTAATCCATAACTTACGTATAACTAAAATTATCAATCGTATTAATATCATATAAGCAAATATTATTAATTTGAAAAGATTATTGTAATTCTTTATACTGACAAACTTAATTTCACCGTTATAGCAAATAAGTATTATATTGATCATCGGTCCGTCCGGTCTAGATCTATTTGGTCCTATTTCGGTCCTGGACCACACCCGGTCCGTTTTTTAAAAGACCAGGCGGTCTTTTAACCGGGACGGACTGGACGGACCGATTAACAGCCCTAGATTTTATACTATCATTTCATTTTAATCTGGATTTCATTATGATCTGTCACAATAATTATTTCAATGTTTATATTATTAATTTATTTTATAAGTTCAATAAAATATAAATTAATCTTTAAAAAAAGTTGTGCCTCTGAACAAAGTCCTACCTAGTCTTCTCATTTCTAGTTAACTTTAGTTCTTCATCCATCTAGCCAAAGGGCCATAGCATGTTTCTTATTATATCTTTTTATTTGTTATCTTACTCTAAATGCTTTAATGTTTTTTGATTTTCCTATTATTATTGATTAGATGTTGAGCATAATACTTCCTACTACTCTACCTGGCATATATGGTTGCCATATTTGTGTAGTTAAATTTGATGTATTTATCCAACTATTGGTAATACTGTCTTTGTATTTGGACTGGGCTGGAGTCTTCTCTTATTTCATTTAATGGTATGCTAGGTGGGTTTATACTTTGTCTACTCTGTCTACTAGGTTTCCATATCTTCTTTTAGATTTCTGTGCACAGGATGTGTATTCATTCTGGTTATGTCTTTTTTTGTTTTTTAGTTCTGCTATAGGTGCCAAGGTTCTCATGGTTATTATTCCAAATAGTATTTTTTTTGTATATGCCTTCTTTATTTTTTTTCTAAAATTTATAGTATCTGTTTTATTTGTTTTTATTTTTTCTTGTCAAAGTACTTTTCCAAGTTTTCTCTATAATCTTATCTAGCTGAACTTTATTGTTTTTACAGATTAGAACATGTAAGAAGACTTCTATATATAGCTTATATCTGTAGCATGTGTAGTTCAGATATTGTCTTGGGTTCCTATTGTATAAAGTCAATTGAGTTGGAATTTCATTAGCTATTTTTTGATTTTGAAGTTTTTAAACTTAGATTCTGTTGAGTCTGTATATAAAGATAAGAGGTCTGTGCCCCATAACATATATTTGAGCATGACTTCTAGTCTATATTAAAAAATATCTAGTACAAGGTTCGTATTCTTTATTGGTTAAACTATTTAATACAATACTTTGCTTTAAAAATATGCTTTATTGTGGAGTTTATCAATTGTACAGTATTATAGAGAATTTTTTTATTTGTAGTATAAATTGGTCCTGTAGAATGGCCTATAAAATAATTTGTATTTGTATTGTCAATTTATAGTCTGATACAATTTCTAAATTTTCTGATATCTAGCTTCAACTCTATATTTTATTATTAAAATTTTAATATACTACAAAATGCTAGCATATTTGTATTGTTTATATTTAATTTTTCATTATAGTATCTATTTATATTATTGTTCAACATTTTAATTAAAGATATATAATTTGATTTTTCACTACTTTGGCTCTGGTTTAAGAGTAATGAGTAGGATTATTATTAATGTGGCTGTAATATATATGTTTATTGGCTATAAGCTATTTATTAGGTTCCATTTATATTTAGTGCATGTGATGCTATTGGATATTCTTTTTCTGGTACATTGTCTTTTTTGTCATTATCTTTATTGTTATATTTTTGCATATATAGTTGTTATCTAGTTGTTATCTACCTATTTCTTTTACTTAATATAATCTATTTTATGAAATGTATATGCTAGCTTTGGTATTGTAGGATATATGTATAGTTGGTTTAGTATAGTTAAACTTTTTTTATTGGTATGTTAACCAGGTCTTCTATCTTTATGTATAATCTATATTTTGAGTCTACTTGTATAAAATAAATATACTTTCTGTTCAGCTTTATTGTACAGTTTTTCTTTTTAAAGATCTTTTATTGTATTGATATTCATGTATTTGACTTTTCAATATATAACTACTGCATTCTTCTTATATAAATTATTTTCTGCCATTCTCTATTTTTGCTCTCTAGATCTTTATCTAACAAATGTGCATAGGTTTGATCTTTGTAAATGTAGTGTCAAATTTTTATGTTCTTCTATTAGCTTACATATCTGTTTGTACTATTTTAGATCCCTTTTTCTAGGAATTCTTCTTATACTATTGTGAAACTCTTGCTATAATAAAATTTCATTTAAGTCATAGCTAAAGAATTGTTTCATCTATTTAATTTTGTGTCTGTTTAGCTTTAACTTAATATGATAAGCCAGCTTATATTCTATTAGTACTGTATTTATAAATACTGCCTTATTTTCTTCTACTATTAGCTACAGATTTTTTACATATTATATATATTGAGGTTGTATAATATTTTTACTAAATGTGCCAAAAAGATGTGGATTTCTGGTATTAGAAATACTAGTGTTTCTAATAATATAGAAGTGTTTATTGCAGCAGCTTCTTGCAACTATATTTAGGGTTGTTACTAGGTTGTTAATGGATACTCCAGTCAATAATAAAACATATAACCCACTTCTAAAGTGCTCTGGAATGGGTTATATATTTTATTATTAACTAGAGTGCTCTATTAACAACCCTTACTATAATAGTTTTATTCTTAATAGTAAGTCTATAAAATCTAGTATTATTAGTTCTCTTATTAGTATTCAAACTTGCTATTGCTATTGTATTTGTAATAACATTTTTAGTACTAGTATGTTTAAATAGTATATGAATGAATTTGGAATGCTTTTTACTAAGCATGCTTTTATTTTCACAATGCTAGTGTATTGGTTTGTTATGTTTTTGTATATCTGGTCTGGCTGAGTAATACCACTATATTAATAATATACCGTATTTATCCGCCACGTGTACCCGGGGTATTTCCCTAGTTCGTTTTAGTACCCGGGGTACTTGGATCTGGGGGTATACTGTATTAATGGGGGTACATATGTCGGTGTTTTCTCTGTGCTCTAATTTGATGCATCGCTGATTGGTCAAAATGTAACTGATTGATAATCGAGATATAAAAGACTTTTTAAACGTTTAAAATTATTGACAAACGATACTCACCTGGATATCTCTTCAAGAAACATTTTTTTTATCTTTCGTATAAGGGCGGGCCTCGTGGTCCTGAATTTTTTTTTTTTGCAACGCATATGCCCCTGAACACAACCGTTTAAAAGGGGTGGTCCGACTTTTTTTCATAACCCGTGTGCTTTAAAGACAATATTTTTTATACATTTTTTTTTTTTTTTAATAACGCATAAGGGTGAGTGGGTGTTTCTTGAACCTGAATTATTATATCACACGTGCCGCCGAACTTACAAACCTTTTTTTACCTTTCAAGCAAGACACCTCCTGACATGATGGGTTTAAACTTTTTTTTTTTCTTTACACGAACACCCCTGGACATAATCAAAGTGCCCTCGTGAATAGAAGTACTCTTTAATTTAACTGTTGTTTATATAAGGGCAGATGAGTTGGCTTTTTTGGGCCCAAATTTTCCATAACACACGTGTCGCTAAACTTTCAAACTTTTTAACCCTCAATTTTTTTTTCCGCTGAACTTTCAAACTTGTTTTACCCTTCAAGCAAGACACCTCCTGACTTCATATAAAGATGATGAGTTTAAGCCTTTTTTTTCTTCACACGAACACCCTGGACACAAACAAAGTGCCTCGTGAATAGACAGTACTCTTTAGGCAAAATGCTGATACTTTTTTTTTTTAACTGTTGTTCATATAAGGGCGGGTGGGTGGGCTTTTTTTGGACCCATAACACACGTATCGCTAAACTTTCAAACCCTGATTTCTTTAACACTCAATTTTTTTTTTTTAACGTGTGTTTAATTTTATGCACCGGAATTTTTTCACATGTGCCTCTACACACGTGCTCAATTTTTTTTCAACTTTCTTCGAAAAACTTTAATCGTTATATAAAGGTGGTTTTTTTGAACATGAATTTTTCTATAACAAACATAACTTCAAACACTACATATAGAACAAAAACTTCCGAACCTTGAGATGCCTTCACGAAAAAATATTAGACGTGCTCGTGTTACTAATAAAAGTCGTCGTTCATGGAGTGTTAAAGAAAAACTTATGGTCCTTTGTTATTTAGAGAGCATTAATAGTGTGAGAGCAACCGCGAGACGCTTTGAAATTGAACCAAAGCAAGTTCGTGATTGGCGTGACAAGAAGCAAGAACTTTTGAATGCAGCACCTTATGCTTTAACGCTCAATCGTGGTCGGCAAGCACAGTACCCCTTGTTGGAAGAAAAGCTATTGGATTGAAGAGCTTCGCAATATGCAGAATGCTGTTACTAGGAATATGGTCGTAAGGAAGGCTAAGTCTTTGGCCCAGACTGATGAAATTAAAAACACTTACCCTAACATTTCCAGCTTTAAATTTTCTATTAACTGGTTAAGTCAGTTTTTACATCGTAATAATCTTTCGAATCGTAGACGTACAACTGTCGCGCAACACCTTCCGGCAGCCCTAGTTGAAAGACAGAGTGAATTTCTTAGTTTGATTTTGTTCAAACGTAATCAGTACAACTATCCTGTTAAATATATTGGTAACATGGACGAAACGCCTTTGGCATTTGATATGCCTAGTCCAGTAACTCTCGAAAAACGTGGAGCGAAGACAGTAAGCATTAGAACAACTGGCCACGAAAAAGCATGCTTTACTGTGATCCTTGGGTGCCTTGCAGATGGAACAAAGCTTCAGCCCGTATGTATCTTTAAGTTAAAAAATGTTCCTCGTGAAGTATTCCCTCCAGGCGTTATTATTAGAGTAAACGAAAAAGGATGGTGTAATGAACTTGTGATGCACGATTAGATTGACAATGTTTGGACTGAGCGTAATCCATTAGGAAATCCACAATCTCTTCTCATTTTGGATGCCTTTAAAGGTCACTTGGTAGACTCTGTTAAACGCCGATTCAATGAAAACAACACCCATCTTGCAGTTATTCCACGTGGAATGACCAGTAAATTACAGCCTCTTGATGTCGCAATTAACAAAAGCTTCAAGCATCAGGTATATCGAAAATTTAAACATTTTTTATTTACCATGTTTTCACGAAATAACGCCCTTGCGCATTATTCTGATATATTAAGCACATTAATATTAACTTTAAACTTATCAGGTGCGTTGTCGCTACAATGAATGGATGATCAATGCAATTCATCAATTAACACCTTCCGGATATATCAGAAAGCCATCATACGTCACATTAGCTCTGTGGGTAAAAGAATCATGGGACGAAATTAGCCCTCGTTTAATTCAAAGTGCATTTAAATGCTGTGGTATTTTGGTAGAAATGGATGGGTCAGAAGATGATTTGGTCTTTGATTATGAATTGTTGGATGAGGAGAATGCAAATAATGAAAATTCGGAAGAAGTATTGAATTTCGATAGTATTAATGGAGATGAATATGAAGAAGTCGAATTTGATAATGTTTGGGAATAATAATAGAATTCAATTTTTGTTTTATTTCTAATTTTACTTCTGAATGTAGTAGCTTATAATATCAAATTCAAATTCGTAATAAAGTGGTTAGATTTAAAAAATAAATTCGAATTACAAAATTGTTTCAATAATTTTGTTATCGTCTTTATTATTGATTTGTTAAAATATTAAAATTCGTATGGGTGAAAATTTTTGATAGGTTAAAATTAAGTGATACATGTAATGAATTTAAATTATTCTGAGGACCAACGTGAGTTATAATCAATTTACAGCTAGGAAAAGCAATTGACCAATTAATACAACGATGATTTAATTATTATGTAGTGTTATACCAGTAAATGTTTATAAGATAAACGGATTGTTAGTTAAATGCAATATCACATAATTGAATTAAATTTTACATTGATATTAATAGAGGTCCAATCCGCTGTAATCAATTTTTATCTCTGTTGGTATCGCAACTGAGTTAACGGCAACGGTAGGGCATTTAACTGTATAAATTCGGATCGGATACTCAGATTACGGATAGCGGATATCCGTTTACTATTGATATCTGTTCGGATATCGTGATATATTTATTCGATCTATCCAGATAATCTGGATAATTCAGATATGGATTAACAGATGACGGATTTATCCGGACTGGTCCTCTAATTTTTAATAATCACCAAATATGTAGAATTTAAAAAAATTTTTTTGGCTAATCTTTACATAATACCCGGGTATAAATCAAAGGTCGATCCTCAAGCTGCTGCGGGATACATCTCACAGGCATAATACCCGGGTATAAATCTAAAATTGACCTTCGAAACTGCTGCAGGGTACATTGCACGGGGGGTACATATGTCAGATAAATATGGTATATTAGTAACATGATTTGTCACACTTTTTGGACCAGTTTTTTGTTATATATAAAATTATACAAAAAAATATAAATTTACTATAAACTTGTTAGCCAAGATTAGTTTCAACCTACATATTAATTTAAAATTAAATTTGCAATTATATAAAGCAAAAAAAAGAAAATAAACTTATCTTTTCTGCCAAGTTATCATTTTGTCATTTGTGCACAAAATGAAAATGTAATCTTGCCAAAAACAAATATTTACTAATTTTAATCATAATTATGTATAAATTTATAATTCAAACAACTTTACTTAGGCGACTAAAGTAGGTTACCTTGTAAAAAAAATAGGTTATTTATATACTAAAGTTAAAATTTTTGAGTTTTCAATATAAAGCTCTTGTTTTTAAAATAAATGCTTAAGCAAAGTTGTTCAGCATGCAATTTTACTCATATTCAAGATCAAAACATGTTTTCTTGGCCATTTACTAGATAAAAATAGGATCGAAGTTAGAAAAAATTTTTTTTAAAAAATTTTTTCTAACTTTGACCCTATTTTTTATCTAGTTAATAGCCAAGAAAACATGTTTTGACTTTAAATATAAGTAAAATTGCACGCTGAACAACTTTGCTTAAGCGCCCAAAGTAGGTTATCTTGATAAAAAAAGGGTTTTATATTGAAAACCTAAAAATTTTAACTTTAGTACATAGATAACCCATTTTTCTTACAAGGTAACCTACTTTAGTCGTCTAAGTAAAGTTGTTTGGAGCATAATTTCACACATAATTACTTATTTAAAATTAGTAAATATTTGTTTTTGGCAAGATTACATTTTCGTTTTGTGCAAAAATAGCAGAATGGTAACTTGGCAGAAAAGGTAAGTTTAATCTCTTTTTTTTCGCTCTATATAATTGCAAAATTTAATTTTAAATTAATATGTAGGTTGAAACTAATCTTGGCTAACAAGTTTATAGTAATTTTATATAATTTTGTATAATTTTATATATAAAAATTTGCATGTTACTAATATAGTTTGTTTTTCCATTACTCTTGTAATCTTAGCCATTGCAGACTAGCCATTTGCTATTATTTCTTTTGCTATTTTTTTTGTACTCTTTTTTGTGATCTGTTTAGTATAAGCCAAGCTCCCACATATTTTAACAGCTTTTCCTTAGATGTGTTTTTTATTTTTATACTATTAAAGGTAAAGTATACAAATTTTCAATTTATAAAAAAATAGATTATAGATCAATTTTGTATAACTAATTTTATATGATATTATATGATTTGACCAATCAGAATCAAGCAATTCTTTGTACAATCTACAAAATTATATAGCATTCTACAAAAATTTAATTATATATAAAGTTAATTTTTTTCAAAACAATGGATATTGCACAACTTTATTATTATAAACAAACTATTTAAAACTACATACTATATAAATTTTTACAAATTGGTCAAGACCTTAAAAAGATTTATCAGAAGCATTTTTTATTTACTATATAAAAATCTAATATACAGTACCATGTAGATTATATAAAAATGATCTATGTTTATCCTATCCTTAAACTCTATTCTTGTATTGGGTCGTAGTTGGTCATTAGTGTAAAATTTGTCAGATTGACTTTTATACTAGTGAGTTTATAGAAAGAGTTTACAACTTCAAGAATTTTTTCTATTATTGTTTTGTTCTTTTAATCCAGAGTAAGTTATTCATATACATTATAACTGAAATTGATACCTGGTCTGTACTATTAGTTGGAGATGCCATTGTATAGTCTTTGAACTATTTTTGTATGCAGTAAATTAGCGGGTCATAATAATTTTGATATAAAATTGGTGACAATATCTTATTCTGGTCTACTCCATCTTGGATTTTATAAATAGATATGCACTCTAATTCAGTGATCACGTGTTGGGATATATATTCTATGCAATGCCTTTTCTAACAAGGGTATGTGTTTTGAGTCAAAGTTTTTAACATGTCCTGGGCCAATAACCAAATTTTCTTTTTGTTTATACATGTATCCTCTATTAAGGTTTGTGATTAGTTGCATTGTTAATTGCTACAAAGTTCCACAGTAAGAGTACTTTGATATTTGATATCTTTGTTAATTTTGTAGTTAGGATTTTAGTATACAAATTTTTATTGTTTCAACGCGCATAAATTGTTTAATTTTGCCAATGAAACCATAGCCATTCATTAAGTAAAAAATGCCTAGCTAATAATTTCGCTATAACCTTTGCTAGCTGTTATTGCTTAATGCCAGCATAGCTCTGATGCATTCCGATCGGAATTTTGGAGATTTGTCCTGTAAAAATTGTAAAAGTCGGGAAAGCAATTTTACCTATAATGCTTCAGAACAACTCTTTAGTTGATTTGCTTTAAATCCCTTCCAAATGAGGAAATCGATAATTTAATTCTTGAAATATGAACTGGACTTAATGATATGATTTAAATTTTATTTTATTTATTTATTTATTTTTTTTATTCAAATTAATAGAAATTAACCAATTTTTATAGCATTATAACATAATTAAAAGTGACATTATTGGTGGATTGGTGCGATTTCCTTATAACTTACACATCTTTATTTTTGTTTTGTTTTTGCATTTATTTTGTATTTCTGTAGACGTTAGATAAAACTATTTTTACATGAAATCAGTCGAAACCTTGACAAAAGATCATAATAAAACTCTCTGCAAGAGATAAAAGAACCAAAATTTCGTCTATACTACTAAAGTTCTGAATGTGTTTATTAACGGATTTATGTCTGTTGAAAAAACTTTGGCGTGTATTTTAACTAAAGATGCAAGCATTAAAACATCAAAAAACAGCACCTAGAAAAAGTTGGGATCGGAACAAACATTCATAACATATCGATATATAGTCAAACTAGTTAAACTATCCTAAATGAGAAAGGTAAATAGGCTAGTCATGGCAAAAAAAAGACCGGATCCGGTCACTTTGATGTACCCGATAAATCATGTTACATGAACATTAAATCAATATTAATATCATTAACTCTTAATAAATGTAATTTCTGAAATTAAGAGTTAATGATACGTATTAATATTGATTTAATTTATGTAACATGATTTGTCGGGCTACGTCAAAAGAGGCCGAAAGTGATCGGATCTAGACATTTTTTTGCCACGGCTAACCTATTTTAAGAAAGGTCAACCACAAAAAGAGTACAGTCAACCCTTATGACGAAACTTTCTATAATGAACTTTGGATATAACGAATTAAAAATTTTTGAATTTTATATTGGTTCGGTATAATAATTTCTTAAGAAAACATAGTAATTTTGTATAATAATTTTTTTCACAAACAATTTATTATGAAAGTATTGTTGGCTGTATATAATTTATCGAAGAACCAATTATTATTAAGAAATCTATAAATAGTTATACTTCTAAAATATCGAAATTCAAAATTTATTCGTATTATATCTACGCGTCGTATACGCATTGTAAATTGCATTAAATGCTTCATTATATTCGTAAATAAAGTCTGTGTAGTCAAAAAATAAATAAATAAATAAATAAATATTGCATTAAATTTTTCTTTATACAGTATTATCGTTATTGAAAATAAAGTCTGTGTTAGTAATAAAATAAAAATAAAAAAAATTCGAAGACATTTTCCAACCTGGCACACATTTTCAGGGTGAAAAAGCATATGGCAGTGACGTATAGATGTCAACGCTCGCTTAAATCTTATATGACGTGAAGTATCTCCGACCTTCTAAATGTCTGCGCGCCTATAAATTAATACGTAAATGATTTGTAGATCTGTTACATCGGCCAAGCTAACTAAATTTAGAAATTTGGTTTACTTATTACGATTATTACAAGAATATTATGTTACATGCTGCAACTTGTAGAAAACATTACCTTAATATCCGCCGATTTTATTTTTAGAGGCATCTGTTACACACACTTCTGCTATTAAGTGACGGTATAACGAACAAAACAATTAAAAAAATCTTTTTTAGTCCATACAAAATAAATAAGAAATAAAATATCAATAAAACAATAATGCTAAGTTGTAAAAGAAGGTATTACTCTCAGATAGTTAACGGCCGGTTGTCATTTAAGCGACCGGTTGAATGATGGGTAAGGATGAATTCAGAAGCAAGTTTCAGGAAGTATCTTACTTTCAAACTTATAATTAAATACGTAGATATTATATAATATTATATATACTTAATTATGAATCGAAGTTTAAAAAGATGAGATTCAAAGAATATTTTCAATCATGATTGGCTGATTTTGGGGCCAAATATGCTTGACCTTTCTTGATTTATTTTGATTGGTCAATAATCGCATTTAGATTTACATAAATTAATACTTATTTTCCTTAACGAGCTTTCGCTATATCAAACCTCCAAAATGCATAAATCAAATCAATCTATTGTATTTTCAATTATAATTCTGATTATAATATTTATAATATCTTTGAGTTTATGGATTTTTATTCTTAATACATATTTGCCCAAAGCAGGGTAAATATTTATTCTTCCTTTAATGCAATATATAGTAACAATACTAAATCCCTTAATTTTTGTTTTAGGAATTCTGCTTTAAAATTTCCAGGAACATTACATGATGTTAAATTAATACATGAAGTCTTAACCGATAATGATGCTGTGGGCATTCATGTTATGATTTGCTATATCGTAACTTATATCTTGTAAGTTGTAATTGCTATTAAAAATCGACCTTCTATTTGCTTCATCTCTATAACATAACTTCAAAAACTATTGATATTTAACATATTAGCTTACAATCGTTCGCCATACCAGGAAGTGTAATGCTTAGCGTGCTGGGAGGAGCTTTGTGGGGAACTTGGAAGGCGTTATTATTTATTTGTTTTGTAAGTTTCATTGATCATCTAGATTACTGATATTAGAGTTGATAACTTGTTCTATGTAAAGTGATTCAATCTATTTTACATCTTCGAAAAAATCAATTTTGTTAGTGTTCCGCAACGGGTGCTACTATCTGTAATTTATTATCATATTATTTAGGCCGAGCTGTAACAGAGAAGTTCCTTTCTAAACGTATGGAAATCTGGAATGAACAGGTGATTATTATTTATATAATTTGAATGATAAAAGTTTAATAATTATATTTTATATTGTATCTTTGAACATAGTTAAATGATCATAGGAAACACCTATTTTCATACATCATTTTTCTTCGAGTAACACCATTTTTGCCGAATTGGTTTATTAATATTGCATCACCTCATTTGGGAGTAGGAACTATTGTATTCTATTTTGCAACTTTACTCGGTATTTAATTCATTTATTTAAGATAATTTCTTCGGGTTTATCAACTACTAATTCTGTGTACCTTTAACCTTAATCTCGTAAATGAACTCGTTAAAGGTGTAGCACCTTTGTCATTTATTCATACACAAGCTGGAGAAACAATCCATAATTTAACAGAAACTGATGAAATTTCATTTTTTACAACCAAAAACATCATCGCAATGACTTTAATTGCTATCGCAGCTTTGATACCAATCTTTGTGAGAAAAGTATTTGAGAAAAAAGGAAATAAAGGAAAAGAGATGGTTATAGACGCTAAAAAAATTGTCTAATTATCGACCAAATATTGCAAAGCTCATTCTACTCAGACTATTCTTGAAGGAATAATCACATTATATCGGTTGGTAAGATTTCTAGAGTGTCTGTCCTCTTTTTTTTTTTTGTGTAGTGATTATTTATAAGATTCAAGGTTTCTACCAACTAGATTTAAATGATTAAAACAGCTTTGACATCTTAATTTGTTTTCAGCTAATTGCTGAAACGATAAAAATTTTTAAACATTATGTATTTTACAATTAATTTAATTAGGGAATTAATTAACACTTGGTAAGTTTATTAAATTATTAAATTTAATAATAATATTTGTAACAAGAATATCCTGAGCCGTTGAGTATTGAAGGAAATTTTACATGTAGGGTTTCGAATTTGTGGATTCATAATCCACTTAAGTGGATTTCGAACTTGGAATCAATTTAAGTTGATTTCGGATCTTGAAATAGCTTACAAATAAAATATATTTTGATAAAGAATATTTCTTATATTTCTTCGTTATAAATAATTTTCTAATGATAAGATTTGCCAGACGCAATAAATCTTTTTTCGTTAATCGATTATGATCTATTATTTCAATTTTCACAACAGATAGTAACGATATTAATCCGTTTACTCTATAAAACATAT
The DNA here is from genome assembly GCA_003550325.1 of Gigaspora rosea. NCBI lineage: Eukaryota > Fungi > Glomeromycota > Glomeromycetes > Diversisporales > Gigasporaceae > Gigaspora > Gigaspora rosea. The sequence continues at coordinate 228,712 of QKWP01000104.1, forward strand.
CCACTAGTATCAACAAAATATGAGTTTGTCAAAATAATTCATTAGATATGAGAAGCTATAGGAATGTAGTCTAGCTAGACAAAGGTAAATAAATATAGATAATCCAATTTGACACAGTACGCCGAAGTAGCTATTATTCACATATCAATCTTAGAAAACATAATGCAAGTTCCTTAAACTATTTGATATAATTATTATAAATTTGTCTTGCTTGTTCTCCATTTCCATTTAACATTTGATACTTCAACCGTATTATTAGAAATTTATCTCGCACGAGATAAACCTAACACACATTTCAAATATCACGCAACTAATGATTGGGCTCTTCAACTTGTGACTCGAATAATCTAACCATTGAAACAATTAGAAACCTTAACGCATAATAATGCACATGGGCGTTATTTGAAATTTCCACTTTTTTAAAACAAAAAGTGTATTGGACTCAAAATAATCCACATGTACGTCTCAAAATAATGCGCCCCACATATGTACCAGGGTGAAGTCGCAGGAAAATTTTAGTAAAAGTGTCTTTTTCCCAAAAAATTAGTATTACTGTATAATTCGAAATACCGCGCCGAAACTAGGGATGTAAGCCTGGGACGTCCCAAATTATGTGACGACTAGTATCACATTAGGTGTTTACCGTGTTATTACTATTGCTAAAACTGTATGATACTATTCATCACGCAGTTTGGGACGTCCCAAATAGTTTGATTTGTATCACTAGCCGAAACAACGCGTCATTACGCGCTTTTAAGGTAATTTGAATAAATTGATTTGCTAGTGGTCGAGATGTTAATTATTTCGATCAATTGCGACCCTTATAACAATTAATCATAGAGGGATACATTTCTGAGACAAATGATTCAAATACTCTTCTGAGCTTAATTCGTGAATCACGAGTTGAAATGAGTCCAATCTTTATAATTTATCGGTTTACAAACGTATGTAGTTCTCCCCAGTATTTGCATTTGGACTATGTCCAATGAAAATTTTATTTGGACTTGGACAAATATGGAATGAACTAATCCATGTCCATATCTACTTTACTGAAATGTTCAGAATATTTCGTTTAGTTTCGCTCTAATTTTAGCCTCTTTCTATTCGGAATATTTCGGAATTGTAAGCTTGTGCGTTGATTTGGACTAAGTGTCCAATGGTCCATATTGTCCATGCAAACACTGTTATAATGTTTTCCCTTCTGATCCAGGCTTTTTATATCAAAAATTCAATCTTCAGTATGGCACTATGTCTTTCTCCACGATTAAGATTCAGGGAATTCACAGCGGCATGAAATAATTAATATGTATCTTGGTGATAGCGAAAACTGAGGATGCGAATTGATGAAAAAATACTATAGCCAGTGTTGGCGATTTTGCGGCCAGACAATTCTTGAGCCGGGGTACTTCTATACAGGGGTATACCGTATTAATAGGGGTACATAAGTCGGGTATAGTTGAATTCATATACGCCAAGAAACCTATCAGGTAAATTAGGTTTCTATGACGGTATTCATGTGATTGATGATATAAGCTACCTCTAAAGTTAGAAATTCTTATATAAATCGCTTTTTTAAAAAAAAAAACAATGTTTCGCTAAATGCATTAAAGTGCGAAATGTACCTTATCTATTTTTTTTTGGGTCATTTTTTTCAACCAATGTCTTATTCTTCCAATTGTCCCTTAAACCATTATATTCAAAGATAACCCAATTACCTTGAGCAGAACATTGGCTCTAAGGTTTACCCTAATGGCTGGGATTGAATTTTTTTCCTTTAAATTCGTCATCTTGGATTTTTATTTTCTTTGAATTTATTGTTGCAAATATGAAATTCCTAAAGAGTTATATAATTTTGAAATGTCTTTTTTTTATATACAAAGGTGTGCCCAATTAACTTGAGCAGGACATTGACTCTAGTTTACTCTAATGGCTTGGTAATTTGGGCTTTTTTTTTTAAAAAAAATATCATCTTGAACTTTTACACAAAATATATTGTGCAATATTCTTCCTATAATTTCCTATATAAGTGCACGAGTTCCTATCAACATGTTAAAAAAATGTCTGTGAAATAAAGGTATTACAAAAAAGGCTCACAGTATTTGTGTCAAAACTTGTCATAGCTAGAGTGTTTGTAAAAACTTATGGTCATTCATTATTTTGAACATGTTCAAAATGTGGTAGCAACTACAAGAAAGTTTGATATTGAATGCAAGCGAGTTTGTGACTAGCAAAGCAGGAACTTTTCAACACCACACCCTATCTTTTGATACTTAATCATGGTTAACCAGCTATATATCTACTTTTAAAAGAAAGGCTAGTTGAATGGATTAAAGTGCTTTGTAAAAAACAGATATCTATTACCCAAAACATGGTTGTTACAAGGACCAAAGCATTAGTTAAAACTAAATAAAGGATTCATATTCTCATATTAATAATTTTAAATGGATTTTGTTTTATAATAATCTATCAAATCATCAGCACACAACAATTTTGTAGTATCTTCCTAAAGGTCTTATCAACAACAAAGTCAATTTCTGAGTCTTGTTTTGTTTAAAAATGTTATCAATACAACTATAATATCAAACATATTGGAAATATGAAAAAAATGCTCTTGTTATTTAACATACTTTACCTTGTAACTCTTGAAAAAATATGGGGCCAAAACCATAAGCACTTGAACAACTAATCATGAATAAATATTTTTTACTGTAATTCTATGATGCCTTGCAGATAGAAGGAAGCTTTCTGTAGTGTGTATTTTTAAGCTAAAAAATATTTCTCATGAAACCTTTTTTGAAGATATTATTATTCATATAAAAAAAAAGGATGCAATGAAAAAAAGATGCACTATTAGATTAATAATGTGTGGACTAAACATAGTGAACTAGAAAATTCACAATCACTTTTTATTTTAAATTTATTTAGAGATCATCTAGTAGATTCCATTAAGCATTAATTTCAAAAAAACAATACTCATCTTGTGGTTATTCCAGCGAGACTAATGAGTAAACTGCAATCTCTTGATGTTGTAATCAATAAACTTTTAAAGAAAAGGTATAGTATATTAAAATGATTTTATATTTTTTTTATTTTGAAGAATATCATACTAACAAATTTTTAAACTATAGGTGTGCTTTAATTACAATCAATAAATGATTAATAATTCTTATTTATTTATATCTGCTAGATGCATTCAAAAGCTATTATATTCTATTTTGGCTCAATGGATAGGAGAATCATAGAATAAAATTGACTTTTGTATAATTAGAAAAGTCTTTAAATGCTACATTATTTTAGTAGAAATGGATGGGTCCAAAGATTATTAGATGTTTAATTATGAAATTTTGGGTAAGAATTTAGCAGATACAAATAAAGAAAAAATATTAAATTTTGATAATAATAATGAATATGAAGAAATTAGTATCAATAATGATTGAAAAAATAGTTGAGTTCTATAATTTTTTTCAAATAAAGCTAATTTATTGCTATATAAAAGTTTGCTTTTATCAAATAAATCATGAACATTTTGCTATTATTTGATATAAAAAATATGTATTATATTAAGAATATTATATTTGTATATTGTACAATCAGATTTTATAATATATTAAAAATTAAACTAGAGTTTGTTATATTAAATGTGTAACTAATTGCAATTTAAATCAAAAAACCAGTTTTTTATAACTTTGAATTTGTGTATAATGATCACACTATTAGGAGTATATTTAATGTTCAGATATAAGTTACTATCAGGTCTCTTAAACTAACAAGGGGTATACTGCACAAAAGCACCATATTTAAACTTACAGTAAAAATATATACAATATATTTTTTTATTCAATTTGGTTAATCTTAAATGTTTTATACTAATTGGGGTTTTTTAGTACATGTATATAAAGACACTATTATTTATGATATAAATCAATTTCAATTCTCAAAATAATCTGAGTACAAATTATAGAGACCTTAATCAACATTTTATAGTATATTTTTCTTTCTATTCTAATTCTATTAATTTGTAATTTTTTGTACTCTAAAAAAAAATTATAGCTAAACGAAGTATTATTTATTAAAAAGTATTATCAATACTTTAACCAATAGGTTGGTAAATAAATTTACTTAGTTGAAATAAGTTTGTATTTTAATGAATATTTAAATAAGGCAATTCTATTTTGACTAGAGTCAAAATAGAATTTTTATTTAAATAATAATCATAATTTGATAAAGTTTATTATTGAATATTTAAAAGTTAAGAAAAATTACAATATTAATAAAAGGAGTATTATTTATCATCTGATTTTTTTTACTAAGAGACTACCTCTATCTGATTATAAATAACTGCAATTTGATTAGTGCTTGGATCCGGATATATAACCGGATATCCGAATAGACATCCTGTTTCATATTTTATCAATCCGAATTTATAAAACAGATATATATTAACATCCGGATTGTAATCCGGTTTATATCCGGAGTTTAATCCTAAATTTTTTTTGTAAGCGATTAACATTTAAACATATGTTCGAGATCTCAAATTAACTAAATTACTGTATTAACTGTAATACATAAGTATGTACATACGGTACAGTATTGTTAATGAACATGTCCATTGGTTTTTTATTAAATTATTTATTGTTCAGAGTGATAAATCGCATAATAAAAATATGTGACAATTACCAATGAACATGCTCATTTAACAACACTGTATGTACGTACGTTGTGAGTGCTAATTTACTGTCACCGAATAAATTTAATACCTATTGTTTATAAGACAATCTACTTTTAACAATCAATTACAATGAATGTTAAGACTGAAGGCTCCAAAAATGGTAGGCGTCGATCGAGGCGTGGAAAGATTTGGTCCAGAGCTTTTAGAGAGTGGGTCTTGTTGAATATTGCCGGGCTTCAGATAAGTCCTCTTTTACTTGCAAGGTTCTACCTTGGCCAAATACCTGTATTGTTGAATACTAATAATTCTTCTTTAACTTGGGTAAGGTCCACAGCTCAATTCGTGGTCACGTGTTATGAAATGTCAAGACTGGCTTCGATCGGGATCCAATTTAAATCCGACGGCAAGAAATGCGATCGGGAAATCAAAAATTCGAGGTCGTATAATGCAGAGTCACGAGGATCGGGTTATTCCAAAAATAGAAATCACAGGATCTCGATAAATGAGGTAATCAATAGTTTGTGATTCTTATAAATAGATTAATTGACCAATTACTAATGCTCTTCTCTCTTATCATATTGGAACGAATTAGATAGGGCTATCGATAACGACACGTATTGAATAGAATTTACTAATTTGTTAATTAGTATCATTATATCCGGATAAAAACCGGATTTGAAATTACAAAATAGCAATTTGGATTTATTATCCTTTTTTCAAAAATAAATATCCGTTATCTTCTTTATATCCGGATATATCTGGATTTTGTAAACCGGATCCAAGCACTAAATTTGATTGGCTAAAATTGTTAAAATTTTAAAAATTTTTAAACTTTAATATTAAATAACTTTTGAACCAGTAATCTGTTTTGGATAATTTTACTATCAAAATGTTCATCTCAATGAGATAATTCCAATAAGTCTAAAATCATTAAAATCCAATTACAGAATCCAGAGATTATTATAGATTTGTATTGTTTTAATTATATTATTTTACATATATTAAATAAGATAGCTATGCAACAAAAATAATTTTTAATTATTAACAAATTTTAAACTCTAATTACTTAAAAAATAAACTTGATACTATAATAGGTTGTTTTATTTAATACTGTAATATTGGATTAATCTAATTTATAAATAATTATTATTTTTATTTCATTTCTAAGTATAATTAATCCAAGTATTAAAATAAACTATGAATACTAATTAATTTCATTAATGCTTAGTAAATATTAAAGCATTTTATTAACTTAGTAAAATAAAAAATTATCTAAATATTTACTTTTAATTTTAATTAGTATATATATAAAGTATTAGTTAATCTAATATATAATTAAAATAAATTACTCATAATATTATCAGATAGCTGAAAGCTAAAAATATTTGTATTAACAAATTATATAAATAGTGGCAAGTATAAAATTAGTATATAGCATATATTAATTGCTAATCCGGATAAGATCAGCACTATTTTTATATTAGAATTTGGAGGAAATTACTATGTTTTTTACTATATGCTGAAATCTGACGTCGGTCCAATGAAAAGTATTTTTTTATTAAGTTAACAGTTCATGTCAATTAATTGAAAGTTGTAGAGCTCACTGAGATGCATCCAATGGTAGTTAGAGCATTCAATTCGACCCAGTGTACACTGAGATATCGCCAAAAAACGATTGACCGACTATATAAAATTCTATGTAAACAAACTAGAAATTTTATATAGTTAGCCAATCGTTTTTTAACGATATTTCAGTGTACACTGGGCCGATTTGAATAATCTAACCACCATTAGATGCATCTCATTGTGCTCTACAACTTTTAATTAATTGACATGAACTATTAACTTAATAAAAAAATACTTTTCATTGGACCGACTTCAGATTTCTGCATATAATAAAAATTTATATTGTACTTATCCCCAAAATTTACTATTGTCCCAATATGGTAATAGTACCGATCTTATCCGGATCATCAATTAAATCTTTTATTGTTTTTTTTCATTAATAGGTATCCATTTGCTGTACTAAATTTAGCACAATGTACCGTATTTGTCTGAAAATAAGCTACCCTTTTGGCCAAAAAGTTACACAAAAAAATCATAGAGGTAGCTTATTTTCAGATTGTTAAATTTTTCGAAAAATTGAAAAATGTACAAATAAAAAGTTGTCCAAATGCTATAAAATTTTTATTGTAAGTGCATTTCGTTGCATTGAACAACTTTACTTAATCGAACTTTTGAAGTTTACATAGTAAAAAAAGGGTTTATATGTAGCGACTGTTAACGATTTCTTTAAAAATTTTTCTAAAAATCTGGGAGCAGCTTCTTTTGGATGTAGCTTATTTTCGAATATCTATGGTATTAAATTTAGCACAATATACTAAATTTAGTAGTTTTATAAATACAATTTTAAAAACATTAGTATTATTAACCTTAGTTTAAATTATATTATATTTTATTTTAGTATATTTTAAGAATAAAAATTATAATAGTATTTTTAAAAATTTGTTTGCTACTAAAAGTGCAAAAAAAAATCTAAAATAAATAGCCAAAGTTTTATTTAATAAAATTTTTTAAAGTTCTTAATTAAAGTTATAAAGCTAATTTTTCTGGTTCTATTGATAGTAAACTATTAAATTTGGTTTAGTATATAAGTAATTTAATTTTACAAATTTTTTACAATGTTTTTTACTATGTTTTACTATATAAATATACAAAAAATCTAACCATTTTTAGATATGTATTATTTTAAAACAGGTTTATTTAAGCTATTTAAAAACTTAACAGTTAATATTTATTTTTTTTAACTATACCAAATTAAAATTAGATTCAAAACAATTTAAAAATTTGGTATTTTTTTAAGAAATATATAATTTGGCGCATATGCATAATAACGCATCTTCGGGGTTTATATATGATGCATATGCATAATAACGCATCTTCGGGGTTTATATGTGATGATCATAAATGACAGATAAATTAATAAATTCCGGGTTTGTTTTGACTTTAACATCAGCAAATTTAATAGGGCGTAATATTACGAAATAATTTACGACCCGTAAAAATAGCGTAATATATAGTAAGATATTTTGAAAACTTGCGAAATAATAAATTACAAAATATTACATAAGATATTACAAAATATTACATAAGATATTTTGCAATGTTTCGAAATAGACAGAGTAATATTATGAAACATTTACGGACAGTAAATTAAATCGCATTAATTCGCATATTGGACTATATTTTCGAAATATTTCAAAATTTTGTATAATATATCGAATTAATCTACAATTTTGTACTGTATTACATAATCAGATTAGATCTTTTGTTTATAAATTAAATCTTCTATATACATTGTTTTTTTTTGGTTTTTTTTTTATTTTACCGATTACATACTCATCATGAAAATTTCAACCCAAATCACCGGGTAAAAAAAAAAACAAGTTCAAAATTTCTTAAGCCCATTTGATTCGTAAGCTACCAAGGATCATAAATATATATTCTATAAAATGTGCAAAAAAACCTAAAAAAAAAAAAGCGTTTTTGAACAATTTTTTTCCCTTTCTCCCTTTTATCCTCTCTCCCTTTTACCCTTTCACCCTTTCTCTTTCTTTTTTTTTTCTTTTTTTTTTCTTTTTTTTTTAATATTTCAAATACTTTCGAAATATTTTAGAATGATCTGTAACCTGGATCATATCAAGGTCGCGTTTGACTAATATTTTCGAAATGTTTCGATGATTTTTGATGATTGTACTACAAGATCAGATTAGATCTTTGTTTATTTTTTTTTTGTTTATAATTTAGATTTCCTATCAATTTTACATTGTTTCTTCATTTTCCTTTTGTTTTTTTTTGGTTTCGTTTCATTTTTTTTAGTTTCGGTTTGTTTTTTTTTATTTACATTTTTTTTTATTTTTTAATGTTTTTTACTTTATTTTTACACTTTACCACTAGCACTTTGCAAGAAATTCAATAACTTTCCAGCACTTTGCACAAGCCAACTCAGCCTTTCAACACTTTGTAAGAACACACAACACCTTTCTCTAGCAATTTCGAATGTTCAAAAATACAAGTTTTCGCAAGGTATTGTTTTATTTATTTTTTCGTTTCATGTTTTTTGTTTTTGTTTTTATTTTTATTAATTTATTTTATTCTGGCACTTTGCGAAAACCTTCGACGATTTCTGAATTGCAAGATCTCAAAATCTTTAGAGAAATAGAAATTTGGAGCTTC
>QKWP01000104.1:256358-274873 GCA_003550325.1 Gigaspora rosea
GTGCTGGATTCATTCTGCGTAGGAGTATTTTGTTGGGATACAATTTGGGATGGTGGGTTTGGGTCCTGGGTCGGGGTTTGACTAAAGTGGGTTGTTTTGAGGTGCCGGAATCATTCTGCGTGGGAATATTTTGTTAAAGTACAAATTGGGGTGATGGGATCGGGTTCTGGGTTGGGGGTTTGACTAAAGTGGGTTGTTTTGATGAGTGATCGCCCTGTGACGTTATTTCTGGAGTTGACGGGGGTAAACTGGGATCGCCACTTTCTGAGTGGATTTTTTCGAGTAATGGGTCTGAGAGTAAAGGCGCATATAGGTTATTGGAAGTTTTTATCGGGCGGGTGGTATGACGGTTACGATTTCTTTTGTTAGGTTGTTCGTGGAGTATTGGTCGTCTTCTATATCGGTTTCCATTGGTATCCGGTTTTCTCTTGTGTTGTCGCTGACAGGTTCATATAATGGTGTTGTTGCCAACATAGTCGGCAACAGGTTTTTGAAGGAAGCTGGTATTGCAAAGGCTGCGGAGTAATTCCTTTTCCTTAATATAGTTAGAGTTTATGTTGTGTAAAGTGGGCAAGGCCCAAATATCGCTGTAACAGTTAGGCTTGTAATACAAGTTTTGTTGTTTATCTCTACTGTTTGTTTATTTCCGATTTTTGATAATGTACAGGAGAGAGTTTTTTATACTTTTTCAAAAGACAGTTTTGTAAACATGACTCTTTTCGTACAAAATTTTTTTATTAAATTTATTAAATTGCAATATAAACTACAATTGTTAATTCGAATACAAACTAACTCAAAACTATACTACATGTTATTATAATAACTACTTAACAAATTTGTAATAAAATTTTTACAACAAATTATAATAGGAATTAAGACAGTTAATTATGTACCCAAGTGTCAAGAAGAAATTTACTAACATCTCAATACAAAGGTAGAGGTTTTATTTTTATTGATACTATAATATTATCTGATCAAACTTCCTTATATATAGGTTGAAAAAAAAATTTTTATATATCTTTGCTTATTATTATTCATAATTTTCTTTTTTTAAAATTCAGCAATCCTGCCTTCTGTGTTTATAAACTTTATTTTATATAAAAAAACCAATATTTACATATATATTGTAATTTTATTCTAACAGAAAGCTCACCCAACTTTACGTCCAGATGCAACCCAGCTAGTGATTATTCACCTCGATTAGAATTCTCAACTTACTAAGAATATGTTTTCTCCTATCACCGGCTGGCAATCGCTTGCTATATCAGTTTTGCCAATTGTTTTCGAATCTAAATATTTAAACTTAACTCATAAAGACCAAGTCGGTTTGGTCCCCTTTAGGATTAGATTGTTTATATTTAATTTTGCTAAAACTCTCGCTCCATTTTTCCATTCTTTCTTTCTCTTTAGGCTATGTTCTGTGATTTGCCTAATTTCGCTATTTGGAGCAATACTTTCTTTTTTTTTATTATTCTTGTTTTTGTTTTTGCTTTGGCTTTTCTTTTTGCTAAGGTAGTTATCCCCTCTATCTTTTCCCAATCGTTTTGGAATTCACATCTGAAGTTCCAAATATGCTACTGAAACCTTACGCCGACGGTCTCAATAATTGTATCCAAAGCCCTTCTTGTCCCGGCTTTGTCCTTCATCAAACTTTCTACTTTTTTTTCCAATTCTGAGATATAAGACTTTGAATTAACTAGCTTCTTATACCTTTTTTCTCTTCATCCCCTTTGCTAAAAATCCTTCTTTCCAACTTCTGTATTGCTACTTCTGCAAAAGTACTGGAATCTTCCTGAAGTATTTTTTTAACTCTTCACATGTTTCCTCTTCTATTATTTTCCAAATTTCCTGATAGTTCATGCATCTTGCCAGGTGTTCTAACGTCTCTGGCTCCTACTAACAGTCGCACAAATGTTCGTTTGTATAGGTCAGGTCTTCTTATTCTAAGTTCTGACATCGTAGGCAGTAGGCCATTAAGGCACTTCGTTCTAAAAATCTATTTCTTATTTTTCTTTTTATCTATACATCTCCTTTCTTTATACCTTTCTAAAACCGCTATGTCTCTTTTCAATCTATATTGCCCTCCTCTTTTTCAAAGTTCCTTTCTTCAAACCTCTTGAGTCCTACCCATTCTGCATCCTGTATTGCTAATGCTATTTGACTTATAAATTTTCTAATCGGGCTATCAATTATAAAGTTCTTTCAATATAGAACTATCTGCTAAATCTTAGTCCAGGGCCACTTAATACTTATAGCGCTGCTGCTTCTGGTCCCATTTTTTGCAAGTTTGTCTGCTTTCTCATTTTCTACAATGCCACTGTGCCCCTTAACTTTGTGCATTTCTACTATCAGCTTCTTGATTTCTTGTATTTGAGAAATCTGCCAAAGCAGGCTTGCATTCTGCATTTTAAGACAACTTCTTAACTTTTTAAGCTTTTCTGTTTTCTTGATCGCCTGTATTGCTACAAGACTGTTGGTATATATTTGTACCTTTGCTTTCTCTAGAGCTACTAATAGTAACGTCATATTGCTCCCAACTCTGCCCGAGTTAATGATGGTCATTTTTCTAATCTACAACAGAATGTTTCTTTACTCTGTCTATTATGATCAGCTGCTTCATTAATTGGCACCCATCCTATACCCATTCGAGTTCTTTCTTCCTTTGAGTTAATTAAGAACCCATCTGTAAAAGCTTTTATTGTCTTCCATAGGCTTATCCTCTTTGCTACCTTTTCTAGTTTTCTTATTGCCTCTTGTTCTGTAATACTAGCTTTCATATATTCCTCATTAATGGTGCTTATAGGTATCTCCACCAAACTCTGTTCTTCTATTTCTGTGATCTCAGGGTATTTTTCTACTACTTTCTCCCAAGAGTTACTTAGGGCAGTGTCATTAATCACCTGATTATTTTTTATCAGAGGCCTACCCCCCCTCTTCCTCAATATATAAATAGTCAGGTTCTTATATATAATTTCAACTTTTTTTACCCCCCTCCCCCCCTAAAAAATCACCTAATTTTTGTTACTCCCCTTAGCTTTTTACATTTTTTGTTGGAAACCTCCACTTTCTCCAACTATTTTTTGTTTAGTACCCTCTTTTTACCTGGACTTTATACTTGCTTGGCATACAGAACCCGGTTCTGCTTCTTCGTTTTTTAATTCGCAACCTCCACACTGCTTGATTATAGCAAGGCCTTGCTTATTCACTGAGTCCTTTCTCAAATGTTCTATGAGGAACTCCTGTGGGGTCTTTTTACTCATGATTCTTTCTAGCTCCGTTTTATTACTTTTTCTTCCGAAGACTAGCCATTCTTGTTTTCGCTTGTTTTCACTAATTGTTTCCAACTTGGCTTTTATATGCAAGAAGTTTTCTTTTTCTTGTGAGCTCTTAGTTTCCTGCTATACAAATCTTCTAGTATGCTTACTTCAAGATTTGTGTACTATTTGGGTGCTTTTCCTTTTGCTGTCACACCCCTTATTTGTCTAACCTGCTTTCATGTAAGTATTCTCTTGCTCTTTGTATCCAAAACTTGCTGAAAGATATTTAACCTTTTTTCTTTAAGAAAACTCTGCAGGTCTTCTTTTTTAACTAGGCTTACAATCTCTGTTCCTGTTCCTTCTATTTTACATTTCACTTCTAGCTCTTCTGATTATATCATAATTTTCTTATACATTTTTGATTCTTAATTGATTATATATTTTTAACTTATATTTGCTATCTTATCTTAGTTAACTACTGACTAATGCATAATTAATACATATCGGCTAAATTATTACCCAAAATTGAACCAGTATCACATATGAACACAGGACCATAACTTTTAATGCAAAGCCATCATTATATATTAAGTATTATATATATATATATATATTTTTTTAATTCATCTATTTTATCTTGTATTCTTCGACCTGCTATTTCTCAATTACCATTCTTTATACCATATAGTTTGAGCCCAATTCTCTTCCAAGAACTGATTTTAGCCATAACAATAAGTAATGATAAGATAATTTCAATATATACAGTATGTCATCGCATTAGTAATACAACTTAACTATTTACTATAAATCAAATAGAATTATAACAATTTTAATACAATCTAACTTATAGCTAATACAATAAATATATTGCTAATGAAATAAGGAAATTATAAGAATTAAAAAAATAATAATCTTTAAATAATGGTTTTTAAATCCTGTTTAAGAATGCCCGAAATTTGGTACTGTTAATGATTTAAGTTTGAGTAAAAATAACTCTTTAGCAAACATGAGAATAAATTTTAATATACACGAATACATCTACTGTAATAAGTAGTATTAATTAAAAAAAAAAACTTACACAAATTTGCTATAGAACTATATACACTAAATTATATTCTAATATTTTATACACAAAAATTATATAGCTTACTGTATTTGCTGATGCATTTTTTGTTAAGATTTTGACTTTCTTATGAGAAAGCTAATTAAATTTTTCTATATAAGAAAAATAAACCTTTTTTTCAAACCATGTATAATCTTGAAGTGTTTTGAATCATCTAATTGAGCTTACTTATAAATTTATGTTTCTGGTTTCATGTGACAGTATTGTACAGCTACCTTATTCCTAGTTTTGCACACCTTTTATGATCATTCAAATCTTTAACAATCAGTGATTATCATTTCATTAGCCCAATAAAAAATCCTAAAAAAATAATAAAAATTTTTAAAAATCTAGCGAATGTATATAAAAATTTGCATCAGGCCATTAATATTTATTTTTAAGAGTCTTGATTTGACTATTATTTATTTAGCATCTGTAAATGCGCTATAGATCTGGCAAGTTATGCATGGCTAGTTAATATTGAATATATATACTAGTTGTAGTTTACAAGACATAATGCAACAAATAAGTGAAAAACATACAATATGTAATGATAGATAATGAATAGAGTCATGCGGACTAATCAGATTCAAGATTTTGCAGACCAATATTGCTTAATTTATTGTATAAACTATACACTTATTGCATTTGTTTCTAGTAAATTATTATTAAAGATCTTATAAACTCAAATATTAAATAACTTTAAACTAGTAATCATTTTAGATAATTTTACTACCAAAATGCTCATCTTAATAAGACAATTCTAATAAATCTAAAGTTATTAAATTCTAATTAAAAGATTCCAAAATCATTATAGATTTGTATTATTTTAATATAAAATATATTAAATCAATTAAAACAACACGATTTTGGAATCTTGTAATTAGAATTTAACAATTTAGGTTCATTAGAATTGTCTCATTAAGATAAGCATTTTGGTAGTAAAAATCATTTAAAACAGATTACTAGTTCAAAAGTTATTTAATATTAAAGTTTATAAGATTTTTATAATAATTTTTAATATATACAAAAATAATATAATTAAAGTATTACAAATCTATAATGATCTCTGGATCCTGTAATTGGATTTTGATAATTTTAGGCTTATTGGAATTGTCTCATTAAAACAAATATTTTGGTAGTAAAATTATCCAAAACAGATTTCTGGTTCAAAAGTTATATAATATTAAATTTTAATAATTTAAGCTAATTAAAAATCATTTGCTATTAGAATCTAATAATTTTTTGACCTTCTCTTATTCTAAAATCAGGTGATAAATTGTACTCTTCTAATATTCAAATTTATTTTAAATCTTGTTCTAAAAATTTCTTAAAAAAATTTAATAAGTCTTTTTTAATTTTACAATAGTACCTGGTACAGAATTAATTAAAAATTTTATAGTGAAATTTTTTGTTAAAGGATCTTGTGTTATTGATAATTTTTGGATACAGATTATTAATAATATTAGGGTACATATATATATACAAAGGAAAAATTCTATCAAACCAAAAGCTATTTTTTTTATAACCCTAATACAAAAAAAAAACAAAGAGAGATACTTAAAAAATTGAATCAAAATTTAGTTACTATAATTTTATTATATACAAATTTTTTTAAGGATATTTAATTACCAATCTGAATAAAATTGGCACTATAGCTATATTATTACTATATTTGAAATTGGAAATAAACAAATAAGTAAACAATATATTAGTAAATTTGCTGTTATGTATGCAAAGTTTTTTTTATACTAAGTAAATATTATTTTTGGCTCTAAGTAAAGTTGCAAAACAGGTTTTTACAGTTCTACTAGCAAAAAATTATTAAAATTAGACTAGTAGATAAAAAGATAAAGTAAAAAACTCTTTAAGTAATAATCTGTAAAAGATTAGCACTATTATTATATAGTAAATTTTGGAGAAGTACAATATTATATCGTTATTGAATACGAAGCAGCCAATAACAGAAATTATTTTAAAATAATTTCATTATATAGCTGTGAATTTAATATGTCAACTTCTAGGTCCTAAAGGGACCCAGAAATGACACATATTAAATTTGCTGCCAGATAAACAAGTTATTGGCTACGTAGTATACAATAACGATGTTATCCGATGGTTTACAACAATTGTGCTTTAAATGACTCAAGTTTTTGGTAGTGATTACGTAAGCTGCCAAATAACAGAGTTATTTGGCAGATGATACAATTACTGCCAAATAACTCGAGTTATTTGGCAAGCACTATCATAATAAGCTGCCAGATAAAACTTTTTATTGTATACTATGTAAAATCTAATACTACTCTAATAATAAATAATTTTTTATAACAGCTCAAATCAATTGATTGAAAGTTGTAGTGCTTACTGAGGTGCATTTAATAGTGGTTAGATCGTTCAAATCGGCTTAGTATATACTAAAATAATGCTAAAAAATGATTGGCTAACTATATAAAATTTTATATAAACAATCTAAAAATTTTATATAGTTAGCCAATTATGTTTTAGTGATATCTCAGCACATACCAGACTGAATTGAATAATCTAATCACTATTAAATACATCTTAGTAGGCTCTACAACTGTCAATTAATTGACTTAAACTATTAACTTAATAAAAAATTACTTATTATTGGAGCAGCATCAAATTTCAGCATATAATAAAGATCATAGTAATTTTTTCCAAATTCTAATATAAAAATAGTGCTGATCTTTCACAGATCATCACTTAAATATTTTTAAATCATATAAAAATTTTATATATATAGGTCTGATTTATATTTGGTAATATATTGTTAACATATTTGTTTTGCCCCAATTCCAAGTATAAAAATAGTACTAATTTTATCTAAATTAGCAATTAAACAATTTATTCTTATTATATATCTATTTATAATATTGTATATTAAAAATTTTTAAGTTTTATCTACCTATTCTTAATATTAGATTGTTGTTTTTCATTACTGAACCTATATTTAATTATATATTAATAACTTTTTATAATATTTTCAAATTTATTTTATTTTGTTAGAATTTAACTAATTTTAACACCTGGTTAGGGCAGTGTTGTCACTTGGACGTTTTTTGGACATTTTGAACATTTTTTCAAATTAAAATTACTTAAAATTTTATTAAGATAATCTATTTTAAATTTTTCACTAATGAGTCTAGCACCTAAAAAAATATATAATTATATATTTTTTTAAATTACTTTATTGATTAGTTAAACATGGGACATAGGCTTGGACAATTTTGGACAATCTTGGACATTGGACAAAAAACATAGTATGGACATGTTCAAGTGACAACACTGGGTTAGGGCACTGATATTTATTAAGTAATATTTTAGGGGGTGGGGGTCAAGAAAATCTTACCTTAGTTAAATTTGATTGGCTAAAATTCTATTTATAGATCTTACCTGAGGGTGGGGTAAGCCCCTATAGTAAATGGATATTAGATAATAAATATCAGCGCCCTTAAAGTTATAAATTTTAACTACCCTTTATTTTTATAGAAGTTTTTATATAAAAAATTATTCTTTAAAGATTAGGGTTAGGATAAGGGTATAGATATATTAAGTTAGAGGATGGATTAATTATTTATATGCAAAATTAGATGCCAAAAACTTTTATTTAATAGCCCAAAGCTAGTTTTTGTAATAAAATTTTGTGATATTGATAATTTTTTATTTTGTTGCACAAGATTCTGCGACATGATTGGTAAATTATAGGGTGGTTACATAACTAGGGGGCAAGTTAGCAGCACTCATTTTGTTATTATATTTTGTTATTTTTTAGTCTATTTCTATTCTATTTATTGTTATGAATTATAATGAAATTAGATTAAATAAAATATAGATTTTTATTTAACTATTTAAACTCTACTTATACTTGTTTAATATAAATTATACTCAAAAACTAATCTTTAACCTTAATTTCTAACTCTAAAAATGCACTTCAAAAAAATTTTTTTTTGTATAATATACTGTATAATAAACTTTATAATTTATTAAACATCGAGCTGATTATAGTCTTATTAAAATGCATTTCTGACCTGTGAATTCCACTAATGGAAAGGAATAATCCTATAAATTAATTAACCAATATGTTTATCTTGCAATAAATAGATGAAGTCAAAAAAAATTTTTCATTCTATCGATTGGTTTTTTTGGGATACTTATATTGTTATTGGGTAAAATTCAGAACCTATGACCGATATAATGCCAATAGCTATACCAATTATAGAAAGGAGCTTTAATAATCGGTTAAGTTG
The DNA here is from genome assembly GCA_003550325.1 of Gigaspora rosea. Lineage (NCBI taxonomy): Eukaryota > Fungi > Glomeromycota > Glomeromycetes > Diversisporales > Gigasporaceae > Gigaspora > Gigaspora rosea. Next base: position 264,986 of record QKWP01000104.1, read on the forward strand.
GGTTTACAAAAATCAATTTGGCTAAGTCGACTAACTGACTTGAGTTGATTTTTTAACTATCAACTAGTATAGGACCCCAGACATCTCTCATATATCATATTTGGATTTTGCAAATTTTGGCCCAATTTGCTAAAACTGACAAACCTATATTTACTTAAATACTTTTTAATTCAGTAATCAGAATTGGATAAACTTTTTTGTTAGATGCACCTCACTGAGAGCTTCATTTAAAAAAAAAAGTTCATTCAAATTGGACCACTGAATGCCAAGATAATTGTCAAAAACTGTTTTTTTTGCTTCTCAAATTTCAGAAGTTTTTGCTAAAAACTTAAAATATGACCTCTATACTAGATGTCCGAGGTCCTACTAGTATCACTAGGCCAAATAGCCCATCCTTCACCAAATACAAATAGATTTAAAATTGTACCAAATACTACAATATATCTAAATACTATACATGTTTTATATTCTAATTTTGGATCTATCTATCTTGACCCTCTTTCAAGCAATCTACAAGTATTTAGCTTTGTATATATTTTTATCAGTTTTAATATAGTTCCTAATATCTAGATTTTTATAAAAAAATTCTTATACTAGAATAATGTGTAAAATTGCAATTAGTTAAAGTACTCACAAATAAAAGAATAAATGTGCATTTTGGATAAATTAGCTTTATATGAGATATATATTAAAAATAAAGATTTTGATTTATAAACTATATGAAATGCACAAGAACAATTTAATTGATCAATAAAAGTATATTATAGTTTTAACTAATTTTTATTATTGTTATAGTTAATAGATATATTTTTTAAAAATAATTTAAATATTAGGGTAAATTATAAAAACAGTGAGTATTAACTCAAAAAGTAAATTCAAAGTATTAAAAATTTTTATTTTATTATTATTTAACTTAGAAAAACATCAAAAAATAGATGATTTTTTAGAGAATAAAAAATAAAAAAGTTGAAATTATATATAAGAAATCTGACCAAATATATATTAAGAGATGGGGTAAGAAGTAGGTCTCTAATAAAAAATAATTAGGTAATTAATACCAAATTTCTTTTTTTTGATGCTTATAATATATATATATTCTTAAATAATAGTGGTATTTTGGAACTATACAAAGGGTAATAATAACTCCAGTAAATGCAATGCACTAGGTTTTTCCATATATTAGATCAATATTCCAATAAGCGATGTATTCTATAATTTTCTAATTTAACTTTTATAAAAAAAAAAGAATATTGCTAACTTTCTCTCTAGATGATATTATCTAGTTCAAAAATCAGATTGAAAATTGAATTAGAAACTAACTCAGAAGTCTGGATAGACAACAGGTTGAAACATAACTAGTAAAATATTTCTAATTATAACTAGTGGTAATTATTATTACTATCACAATGCACAATTTCACTATCATAATATATAACTATATGTGGCATTATTATTAATATATACAAAATTTTACATTTATCAAATTATAACTTTGAAGTTATTTATATAATAATATATAGCACATTTTATATTGTATCACAACTTTATTAGATCCCATTATTCTATTAGCTATATATAGCTATATATACAATAGTCAACAAAAGTAATGCCCAATTTGTGTATTAAAGTATATTAGTAAAAACATAGCTGTGCTTACCCCTTTTTTAACGTTTTTCAAAGCAAATTTTTTTTTTACTTTTTTTCTTTAACTTCTGAATAAGTATCAGAAAAAAAAACTGTAAATCTACTATAAAGTATTGCACAGCTATAGCCTGCAAAAAGTAAGAAAATACTTTTATTTTATACAAAAAGTAACCACTTACATTAGCAAAATAAATATACGAAATTTTCGAAAGAAATTGCATACCAAAATCTTTCAAAAGAATTGCGATTGATGCAAAATCTTTCGAAAGAATTGCAATCTTTCGAAAGATTTTGTTATGTATTTCTTAAGAAATATTTCGAAATAATGCGAAATATTGCGAAATATATTGCGAAATATTGCGAAATAGGCCAAAAAAACAATGCATACAATATTTCGCAATATTTCGCATATCTTTAAAATTTTTTAAATTTTCGCATTTAATATCAAATTTTATATTTATTTATTATTATTATATATTATATTTTACATTTATTAAATATACATTTTTAATTAATATTACATATTTTATTATACTGTATATTACATTATTATACAGTATTATTTTTATATTATTAAACTACTTTCGCACTTCGTCGCATCTAATTCTAATACAATTTTCGCTCACTCCTGCAATTAGCTATTATCTTCGCTTCTTTGTTTCTATCGTCTTCACTTTGGCTATTTCTTTTGTTTTGTCTATAACCTTCATTTCATTCTCTTTTTCTAAATACTTTTTAAAAATAGTAAAAAAGTAAAATAAAAAAATAAAAAAAAAAGAACAAAAAAAAATAAAAAAACTACAAGTTTTCGCAAGTATTCACAAGTATTTGCAAGTTTTGCATATTTTCATTTACCCTTGCAGTTAGCTATTATCTTCACTTCTTTGTTTTCTATCGTCTTCACTTTGGCTATTTCTTTTGTTTTGACTATAACATTCGTTTAATTCTCTTTTTCTAAATACTTTCTAAAAATAGTAAAAAAGTAAAAAAATAAAAATAAAAAAAAAAGAACACAAGTTTTTGCAAGTTTTCGCAAATATTTGCAAGTATTTGCAAGTATTTGCAAGTTTTTACTTATTTTCATTCACTCTTGTAGTTAGCTATTATCTTCGCTTCTTTGTTTTCTATCGTCTTTACTTTGGCTATTTCTTTTGTTTTGGCTATAATCTTCGTTTCGCTCTCTTATTCTAAATACTTTCTAAAAATAGTAAAAAAGAAATAAAAATAAAAAATAAAAAATACAAGTTTTTGCAAGTTTTCACAAATATACGCAAGTATTTGCAAGTATTTGCAAAGTTTTTGCAGGTTTCGCTTCATTTCTCAGAAGTATTGGTACTCTTGCAAATTGCTAGAGAAATCTTGTATATGGCAGAGAAGTTAAAACTAGTATTCTTGTAAAGTAACAGAAAAGTCACAAAGTGTCGAAGAAGTCCGGAATAAATAAAATAAAAAAAGATTAAAAAAATAAGTTAAAAAAAACAAACTAATAAAAAAAAATAAATGAAGTGCCAAATCTTCATTTCTTTGAAGTAAGAGTTCATATTATTGCAAATTCTGAAATTGTGAAAGCTAGGTAAATGTTCTTGCAAAATACTAAAAAAGGCGCAAAGTGCTAAAAAAATCTAGGTTGGTTTTTTTGACAACGTAAGGGTTCTGTTTTTGCAAAGTGCCGGAATAAAATAAATTAATAAAAAAAAATTAAAAATAAAACAAAAAAACAAAAACAAAAAACATGAAATGAAAAAATAAATAGAGCGAAACCTTGCAAAAATTTGCGAAAACGTACAAAAACTTGCGAAAACTTGCAAAACCTTGCGTTCTTGAAAATTTAGAAATTGCTGATGAAATTAGTTGTGTTTTTTTTTGCAAAGTATTGGAAGTCTGAGTTAATATGCAAAGTCAAGTTGGTGTTCTTGCAAAGTTCTGAAAAGTTGTTGATTTTCTTGCAAAGAGCTAGTATTCTTGTAAAATGTGAAAAAAATAAAATAAATAAAAAAATGAAGCAAAAACAAAAAAAAACAAATTAAAACAAAAATAAATATAAAACTAAATAGAAGATCTAATTTATAAACAAAAGATCTAATCTGATCTTGTAATACAGATTTGTAGATTAATTTCGATATATTATACAAAATTTTGAAGTATTTCGAAAATATAGTCCAATGTGTTCTTGGTATAACCCAGGTTACATATCTACTGATCCAGCTAGTCCTCAAAAAAATATTTCAAAAAATATTTTGAATTCACTTTCGAAATATTTCAGAAATATTTCAATAGCTGAAATATTTCAAAATATATTGCGAAATATTTTGAAATATATTGCATATGCGAAATTTTTTGAAAGATTTTGCAGGTTCACAAGATCTTTTGAAAGATTGCGCTACTATAAATTTGCTAATATAGTAAACCACACAAGTAATGTGACACACCTACACATTAGGTTAATAGCTTCTTAAACATTACAAACGAACTAAAAAAATAAAATTTTTTAATATTGTTTAGACATTTTTTGGTTCTCAGGAAGCAAAAAAAAATATTATAAAAAAAACAATAAAGGAATAATATGCTATTGCATGACTTTACTCAAAGAATGTGAATCATATGCACATTTCTAGTCAAAAATATGAAAGCATTTTAAAAACATGTACATATAGATTTTACACGCTGGTCACAGCTATAGACTATAAAAAGAAAGTACTTGTTAATTATAATATAATATTTGTTGTTAGTGATTATAATTTTACAAAATATGGAATTATTTTAAGTATTAGAGGGCTTCCAGAAATTATGTAATTTTTTGTACTAATGAATTCAAAAATTTTACCCAACCTACCCACGCCTGATATACTATTAGCCAATCAAATTTTAAAAATTATTCATATATTCAAATTTTGGAATTTCAGATACTCTAGTCCATTTTTTATAATTTAATTATCAAAATGCTCACCTCAATGAAATGATTCTAAAAAGCCCAAAATCGCTAAAATCTAATTACAGAGTCCCAAGATCTTTTATTTTAATAGTGATTTTAGAATCACTAAGTAAATTTATTTAATATTGAATAACTTCTAATCTACTGGCCCTTTTTGAATGATTTAACTGCCAAAATGTTCTTCTCAGTAAGATGATCTAACAAGCCCAATATTGTCCAATCACTGGATCCCAAGATTGATAAAGATTTGTATAGTTAGACAATTGGTTTTTATATATAAAACCAATTTGATTAAATAATTGTCTAACAATACAAATTTTATCAATCTTGGGATCCAGTAGTTGGAATTTAGTGATTTTGGTCTTGTTAGAATCATCTCACTGAGATGAACATTTTGGTAGTTAAATCATTTAAAACGGGCTAGTGGATTAGAAGTTATTCAATATTAAAAAAATTTACTTAATGATTTTAAAATCACTATTAAAATTACACAAAAGTTGAAAGATCTTGGAACCCTGTGATTAGATTTTAACAATTTTGGGCTTGTTAAAATCGTCTCATCGAGGCGAGCATTTTGGTAGTTAATTTTACAAAATGGACTAGTGGATTAGAAGCTATTATCAATTCCGGAAATTAAAGTATATTTAATATATAATATTACTTAAATCTAGTCTGATCTTATGATCCTGTAAATGGATTTTTATGATTTTAGACTTGTTAGAATTCACTTTTTGAAAGAATCATTTTGGTAGTTAAATCATTTGAATTGGTCCAGTAGATCAAAAGTTATTAATAATTTTATAATTTTATAATTTTGACCAGAATTATAAAACTTTGACTAGTATTATAACCTAATGTTTTGGGGACCCCACCCACTCACTTCAAAATTACGTAATTTCTGGAAGCTCCTTTACAATGTTATATAACATACCTAAAATTATTGAGAATTATTTTATAACAGAAAAGTTTATATTGAGCTAAAAAAATATATATTCAAGTTATCAAATTCAATGCAACATATTATAGAATTGTATAATATTTTAAAAAACCAAAATAATGACAAGCCTTATTAGTTTTTTTACACTGATAGTAGACCAGACCATTAAGTAAATTTTTTTACGTATAATTTGCATTAATTGCAATTTTTTGATTTTGAATCTTGATTTGTTAGTTGCTATTTAAATACCCTAGAACACTTATAAAAGAACCTAGTCAAATGCATTATATCTATTTTAAACCTTGATCTGTAATATATTGGCCTTATATGAAGTAAAATAGATACTAAGTTTAAAAGTTCAATAAAAAGCTACAATACAATAAATAAAATTTGTAATAAAACTAAAATAGTATCTTAAAAATGAAATAATTGAAAGCTTGCAATCTACCAAATAGTGTTCTATGAACCTGAGCTGAACTAAACTTAGATCAGGTTTAGGTTCAGGTTTAGTATTGAACCTAAATTTGAACATTTTTTAAAACAAGCTCAGGTTTAGGTTCAGTATTGAACTTTTAGAGATAGTTTAGGTTTAGTTCAGGTTCAGTTCATAAGTTCATAAACATGTTCAGGTTCAGTCTAGTATTTATGTGAACTAGTGATTCTATGTTTGGGTCCAGGTTTGGTCTGGTCCAGACCAGACTCAAACTCTAAATTTTATTATTTAAAACTTTATAATAAACTCGAACTTAATTATATATTTGGTCAGGCTAGTTCAAATTTTGCAAACTATAGTCAAACCTCCATAAATACAACTCGTAGGGACAAGCCTACAACATGCATTTAGGGAGGTTTGCATTTAGAGAGAGCCAATTAAATTGCAGCTTTAAAAATTAGATCATCAAGTTGTGTAACTTTTATCAAAAACTTTATAACCTATCTTAAATACTAAAATTTGATTGGCTACATGCATTTAGGGAGATTAGTATAATATAAAATGTTATTCAAGAGAACGTTATTTACAGAATATAGAGTATGCATTTATCACTAATACTATTTTACAAAAATGAAAAAACATGCATTTAGGAAGGTATTGCATTTATGGAGGTTGCATTTATAGAGGTATGACTGTAGTTTGAGTTTGAATAAAAATATATGTATTTTTTTGATACTGAACAAGTTTACTTAGAGTAAGAAGTATATATCAGTTAGTAAAATTTAGAGAATCATAAAAATTTGTATAATTTTATTAATGAAATTATACAAATTTCTATGNAAAAAAAAAAAATTATAATCAATTAGTAAAATTTAGAGAATCATAGAAATTTGTATAATTTTATTAATGAAATTATACAAATTTCTATGATTCTTTAAATCTTACTAATTGATTTTAACTTCTTGTACTAAGTAAACTTGTTCAGTACTAAAAAATACATCAAATTGGCATATTTTATTTTACTTTTCTTAAAATTTGAAGAAAAGATACTTAAGGCCATGTAAAATTAATTAATTGGTTTTTATAACCTGGCCGAGTCAAAATTTAGAAACTTCTGAAATAAATTTTTTATATGTTTTAATAACCGGGTGGAAAATTTTTTTATAATTTTATAAAATTTTATATATGAAATTAAAAAAAAAGCCAGTTGGCTGGTCTATTTAAAAGTTTCATATTATGAAAACCAAGTAATTAAATTAGTATTGCCTAAATTTTGAATTTTTGATGAAAATTTACAAAATTAAATAAGGTAGATATGCCTAATTTGGCGCAGTGCCTAATTTTGCGCACTAGCTATATCTTATGAACTGTTGATTAGAATCACGTGATTTTGGTACCATTCGATTCGTCTCATCGAGATGAATCGAATGGTACCAAAATCACGTGATTCTGACTGATAGTTCACAAGATATTATCATTTAACCAAAACAACCTACATAAATATAATCTTTGAAAATTAGCACAAAATCATGAATAAATTGTGATAGGCCAGCCCATTTTTGATGATTTTACTACCAAAATGTCTGCCTTGAAGAGATGGTCCCAACGAGCCCAAAATCGTTAAAATCCAATCACGAGATCACAAGATCGTTAAGATTTTTGTATTATTTTGGATAAAAATTAATAAGTTTAACTAATCTACTTTTCATCAAAAATAATAAGAAAATCTTTAACGATCTTGTGATCCCGTGATTGGATTTTAACGATTTTTGGCTCGTTGGAATTGTCTCTTCAAGGCGGATATTTTGGTAGTAAAATTGTCAAAAACAGACCAATCTGTCAGGAGTTATCATGATTTTATGTTAATTTCAAAATCTGCTTTACACAGGTTATTTTAGTTAAATGACGATATCTTGTGAACTATCGATCAAAATCACATGATTTTAGTACCATCCGACTCGTCTCACCATAATGAATTGGATAGTACCAAAATCATGTAATTTCGATCAATGGTTCACAAAATATCATTAGAGATCTTTAATGCGCCAAATTAGGCACTGCGCCAAAATTGAACTTTGTTTTTGGATAAACTTTAAAAAGTGATATCTTATGATCGAGTGATCAGATTCAGGTAATTTTGGTACCATTCGATTCGTTTCAATGAGAAGAATCGAGTGGTATCAAAATCAACTGATTCTGATTGATATGTCCGTAATATTCATCGTAGAACTTAGCTGCGTCAAATTAGGCATATCTACCCTACCTTTTCTTGAAAGTAAAATAAAATATGCTGATTTGATGTATTTTTTGGTGCTAAACAAGTTTACTTAGTGCATGAAGTTAGGATCAATTATTAAAATTTAGAGAATCATAGAAATTTGTATAATTTTATTAATAAATTATACAAATTTTTATGATTCTCTAAATTTTACTAATTGATTCTAATTTCTTGCACTAAGTAAACATCAAATTGGTATATTTTATTTTACTTTTCTTAAAATTTGAAGAAAAGATATTTAATTTTGAAAATTTTTATCAAAAATTAAAATTAAGCATCTTGAATGCAAATTTTTAAAAAAATAAAATAAAATATACTGATATGATGTATTTTTTGGTGCTGAACAAGTTTACTTATAGCAAGAAGTTATGATCAATTAGTAAAATTTAGAGAATCATAGAAATTTGTATAATTTTATTAATAAAATTATACAAATTTCTAAATTTTACTAATTGATTATAACTTCTTGCTCTAAGTAAACTTGTTTAACACCAAAAAATACATCATATCAGTATATTAAATATTTAATTTTATTTTTTTTAAAATTTGCTTCAAATATGCTTAATTTTAATTTTTGATGAAATTTTCTAAAATTAAGTACTTTTCTTCAAATTTTAAAAAAAGTAAAATAAAATATACCAATTTGATGTATTTTTTAGTACTGAACAAGTTTACTTAGTATAAGAAATTATAATCAAACCTGTGGGTCGATAGTGTAGTGGTTGCGCTCCCAGGTCATTAAGTCGTTCTAGTCGCAAGGTCGCCGGTTCAAGCCCTACCAGGAACATAATTCTACATAAGATCATGAAATGGACGGTTTGGACTAGGATGCAAGGACCATGATTGGCGACACAGCCACATAGTGTGTGTGATTTCTTGATTTGGATACTTCTGTTGAAACTCCGGTTGATTTGGATACTTCCAGTGGAATTCCGGTTGAAGGCAAAGTTCCGGTGAAACCCTCCAGTTAAATAAGGTTAGCTGGTTGTAAAACTGGTTGTGAACATCTATGAAGTACGTCATACGACCTTAATAAAGAAAAGAGCTGCAGGATCTGGATCTAGAAAGACCTGCCTTAATCCGAAGCAGAAGGATGACCGAAGCAAGGGACTGAAGTCCGCCTTAATAAGCCAGACGGAAAGCAGAGTAATCCTGTACCACCCCCGGAATGAAAATTTCTGAAAGGACTGAATGGGTTTGGAAGTCGGGACGCCAGATGGACATGGTAAGAATAGGAAAGGGTCCGGCGGACCTGAGTACAGATTAGGGATATATGGACGATTCTTAGATAGTTCGGTTAAATTAGAAAAATAAATTATCGAACATGTAATAATAAAAATTGATCTCAATAAATGAGCGCCAAACTGCACCCCTAGCATAGTGAACTAGAGTTAAAAAAAAAAAAATTATAATCAATTAGTAAAATTTTATGTATATAAAACAATATTTTTAATAGGGTTCCGCAATTTGATTTGATCTTCAAATATTTGAATCAAATATTTGATCAAATTCAAATTCAAATTTGACTATATTTGATTTGATCAAATTCAAATATGGTCAAATTTGATTTGATTTGACAAATATTTGATTTGGTTTGAAAATTACTATTAAAAATTCAAATTCAAATCAAATTCAAATTCAAATATTTGAATCAAATCAAATTC
>QKWP01000104.1:275263-303485 GCA_003550325.1 Gigaspora rosea
ATGTTTTAATAACCGGGTGGAAAATTTTTTTATAATTTTATAAAATTTTATATATGAAATTAAAAAAAAAGCCAGTTGGCTGGTCTATTTAAAAGTTTCATATTATGAAAACCAAGTAATTAAATTAGTATTGCCTAAATTTTGAATTTTTGATGAAAATTTACAAAATTAAATAAGGTAGATATGCCTAATTTGGCGCAGTGCCTAATTTTGCGCACTAGCTATATCTTATGAACTGTTGATTAGAATCACGTGATTTTGGTACCATTCGATTCGTCTCATCGAGATGAATCGAATGGTACCAAAATCACGTGATTCTGACTGATAGTTCACAAGATATTATCATTTAACCAAAACAACCTACATAAATATAATCTTTGAAAATTAGCACAAAATCATGAATAAATTGTGATAGGCCAGCCCATTTTTGATGATTTTACTACCAAAATGTCTGCCTTGAAGAGATGGTCCCAACGAGCCCAAAATCGTTAAAATCCAATCACGAGATCACAAGATCGTTAAGATTTTTGTATTATTTTGGATAAAAATTAATAAGTTTAACTAATCTACTTTTCATCAAAAATAATAAGAAAATCTTTAACGATCTTGTGATCCCGTGATTGGATTTTAACGATTTTTGGCTCGTTGGAATTGTCTCTTCAAGGCGGATATTTTGGTAGTAAAATTGTCAAAAACAGACCAATCTGTCAGGAGTTATCATGATTTTATGTTAATTTCAAAATCTGCTTTACACAGGTTATTTTAGTTAAATGACGATATCTTGTGAACTATCGATCAAAATCACATGATTTTAGTACCATCCGACTCGTCTCACCATAATGAATTGGATAGTACCAAAATCATGTAATTTCGATCAATGGTTCACAAAATATCATTAGAGATCTTTAATGCGCCAAATTAGGCACTGCGCCAAAATTGAACTTTGTTTTTGGATAAACTTTAAAAAGTGATATCTTATGATCGAGTGATCAGATTCAGGTAATTTTGGTACCATTCGATTCGTTTCAATGAGAAGAATCGAGTGGTATCAAAATCAACTGATTCTGATTGATATGTCCGTAATATTCATCGTAGAACTTAGCTGCGTCAAATTAGGCATATCTACCCTACCTTTTCTTGAAAGTAAAATAAAATATGCTGATTTGATGTATTTTTTGGTGCTAAACAAGTTTACTTAGTGCATGAAGTTAGGATCAATTATTAAAATTTAGAGAATCATAGAAATTTGTATAATTTTATTAATAAATTATACAAATTTTTATGATTCTCTAAATTTTACTAATTGATTCTAATTTCTTGCACTAAGTAAACATCAAATTGGTATATTTTATTTTACTTTTCTTAAAATTTGAAGAAAAGATATTTAATTTTGAAAATTTTTATCAAAAATTAAAATTAAGCATCTTGAATGCAAATTTTTAAAAAAATAAAATAAAATATACTGATATGATGTATTTTTTGGTGCTGAACAAGTTTACTTATAGCAAGAAGTTATGATCAATTAGTAAAATTTAGAGAATCATAGAAATTTGTATAATTTTATTAATAAAATTATACAAATTTCTAAATTTTACTAATTGATTATAACTTCTTGCTCTAAGTAAACTTGTTTAACACCAAAAAATACATCATATCAGTATATTAAATATTTAATTTTATTTTTTTTAAAATTTGCTTCAAATATGCTTAATTTTAATTTTTGATGAAATTTTCTAAAATTAAGTACTTTTCTTCAAATTTTAAAAAAAGTAAAATAAAATATACCAATTTGATGTATTTTTTAGTACTGAACAAGTTTACTTAGTATAAGAAATTATAATCAAACCTGTGGGTCGATAGTGTAGTGGTTGCGCTCCCAGGTCATTAAGTCGTTCTAGTCGCAAGGTCGCCGGTTCAAGCCCTACCAGGAACATAATTCTACATAAGATCATGAAATGGACGGTTTGGACTAGGATGCAAGGACCATGATTGGCGACACAGCCACATAGTGTGTGTGATTTCTTGATTTGGATACTTCTGTTGAAACTCCGGTTGATTTGGATACTTCCAGTGGAATTCCGGTTGAAGGCAAAGTTCCGGTGAAACCCTCCAGTTAAATAAGGTTAGCTGGTTGTAAAACTGGTTGTGAACATCTATGAAGTACGTCATACGACCTTAATAAAGAAAAGAGCTGCAGGATCTGGATCTAGAAAGACCTGCCTTAATCCGAAGCAGAAGGATGACCGAAGCAAGGGACTGAAGTCCGCCTTAATAAGCCAGACGGAAAGCAGAGTAATCCTGTACCACCCCCGGAATGAAAATTTCTGAAAGGACTGAATGGGTTTGGAAGTCGGGACGCCAGATGGACATGGTAAGAATAGGAAAGGGTCCGGCGGACCTGAGTACAGATTAGGGATATATGGACGATTCTTAGATAGTTCGGTTAAATTAGAAAAATAAATTATCGAACATGTAATAATAAAAATTGATCTCAATAAATGAGCGCCAAACTGCACCCCTAGCATAGTGAACTAGAGTTAAAAAAAAAAAAATTATAATCAATTAGTAAAATTTTATGTATATAAAACAATATTTTTAATAGGGTTCCGCAATTTGATTTGATCTTCAAATATTTGAATCAAATATTTGATCAAATTCAAATTCAAATTTGACTATATTTGATTTGATCAAATTCAAATATGGTCAAATTTGATTTGATTTGACAAATATTTGATTTGGTTTGAAAATTACTATTAAAAATTCAAATTCAAATCAAATTCAAATTCAAATATTTGAATCAAATCAAATTCTAATCAGAGTCAATTTGATTTGATCAAATTCAAATTGACCCAATATTTGATTTGATTTGAATTTGAGGAACCCTAATTTTTAATAATTTTATTAATAAAATTATACAAAATGCTATGATTTTCTAAATTTTACTAATTGTGATTTAGGTAAATATGTGCATATATTATGAATTTGAACATGTTCATGAACCTTGAACTGAACCTGAACTGGACTTTTTTTAAGTTCAGGTTCAGGTTCATGTTTAATAATTTTAAGTTCAGGTTCAGTTCAGTATTGAACTTTTAGAGCAGGTTCAGGTTCATTAAACCTGAACCTAAACCTCTATTAAACTGAACTGAACTTTGGAGCCCTACTGCTAGGACCATTATACAAGAAATTTTTGAACAATTGGAGCTCAAGAGTAAAAATTTTTCTATATTTGAATTAGCAACAGATCAAAAAATTGAATACTTGTAGGTATTAGTTTTTGAAGTGAATAATTCATTGGTACCTAAAGACATGTCTAGAAAGTATATTAAAAATAAACCAGTTTTGATTGGTAAAAAAAATTTAATCAAGTTTCAGTTTGGAACTCTTTCCAACGATCCTCTGGACCAAAATTTTTTATAAATGCTGACCTACGAAAATTTTGTAGTTAGTATTTTTATACATAACAAAAACTTTATCTAGAAGCAGCTTGGATACAGGACTTCAGATTGCATGTGAGATGACTGAAATAAAGCTAAAAAAGATTTCTCCTTGTGGGTTTGGTTCTCCGGATGGAAGACTTCGTTGCTATGGAAAATGTAGTAGAGCTAAAACTCTGGAGTTTTTTGTCAAAAGATGTAGAAGTTTAGACAGAAACATACTTTTAGTTATCAATACTATTCTACAAACCATAAAACTTACACTCTTTACAAGTTTTGGTGCCCTCGATATTTCTCCTTGGTTTTTTCGAAATTTTCGCCAAAAAGTGGGAAATCTAGCTTACCTCTCCAAAAGATCAGCAATGTTTACTCCTCCCAATTTGGAAATGCGCCTACCGAATCGAAGCCCGGTCATGAGTAAGTTTCGACAGCTGCAAAATAAACAATGAATGACACGTGAGGATGATCTGAAGAAAATACTGGAAAAATTTCTTTTCTTCTAGAAGTTTCTTTTAGGCGTAGTTTTTTTCTTTCCTTTTTCTTTTCTTTTTTTTGATGTACATATAATACTTTGACAAATATGGTTTCGTGCAATATTATATAATTTTTATCTACTTTTTCTTTTGCCCTGTGTGGCTTTTTATATTTTCTTTTGTTAGTTTACGTCATTAGCATAGAGTTTTTCTTCGTTTCTCTCATCTTTCATTTTTATTATTTTTGCTAGTTTTGGTTTTTCGTCTAGGTTTTGTAGTTATTCCCTTTTTTTTATATTTCCTTTTGTTTCTTATTTTATTTGTTTTTCTTAAATAGTTGATTTATCCCCACCATTGATGCTAGGTGGGGGAATTTGAAGGGAAATCCTCTGTCGCTCTTTGACATGGGCTGACAAAGTTTATATTTGCTTTATCCGTAAGGTGGCACGACCGGTCGCATGTAGGTGCTCTTGAAGTAACCGCATGATGTCGAATTTTAGTTTAAAGTATCATGTATTAACAGGCTATAAATAGTACTCAATACTGGTTTTAATAAAATATCGGCAAGACATGCCAAAGAGTTAAAAAAAAAATTTAATATTGTTGTGAGCTTATAAGTATACATATATATTTAGCCCCATATTCTTGAATTTATGAACTATTTTTGCTAGTCAAGAACATATTTTTTTGAAATTAGAATATGTTCAGCAGCTGAAACTGGTTGTACAATTGCAGACTGCTACAAAGTAATCCTGATGTATTTATAAAATTGCAATGCTTTCTAGATCCTATTTCTAAAGCAAATAAAGATCACTATATACTAAGAACACTAGTAAAAAATACCACCCATCTTTACTTCAAAAAGGCAATGTACCTACATCAACTATGATTAATGGTCTCAGCACCAATGGCGTAGGTTTTAGCCCCAGGCACAATCAGTGTTTAAAATTCAAATCTAAAGTTATGTTTTCAAAAGAACATAATTTAAATTTTTATTATTCTCAAAAACTTTTTAATGTTCATTATATATTAAATAAATTGAATATTAATTTTTAAAAAAATGTTCATATTCTATACTTACAATTCATATACTAAGTTTATACTTATCTATTAATAATTTTTTAAAGTTTGTATAGAATTCTTTATATTTTTTCAACATAATACAATATGTTATACAATTCAATTTCTAATAATTTTGTTAAATTTCAAGTGCTTTTCATATTTCTTATAATAAAACAAAACTTTCTATAATATTTTACTGATGCTACTATTGGTTAATGTGATAAATTAGAATCAAATTACTTTGTTATTTAACTATTTAAATTTCATACTAACAAATACTTTGTATCTTTTTGCTTGCTTAGTATTAGCATATTATTTGACACAAATCATCTATAAGTTTATACAATAATAATACTCTTGCACAATTAATGAATGTTTTATTTTAAAAATCTTTAAAGATAATTTTCTTAATATTTATTTGTTATCTATATTGTGCAACTTTAAATATATGTGCTATACATAGTATGTATATACATATGTATATACGTATATACATATATATTTATGCAGAATTTGTCATGATTAGCGATGCCACCGAAATTGATTTTTGAAAAAGGCCTATTTTGTCTTCATTAGAGAAAATTAAAATTTTTTATAAGGAAGAGCAAATAAAATTTATATAGATATGTTCCTTATAATTTCGTCTATTCAAAAAAAGTATCAAATAATTTCATCTTTCAAGTAAAATAGGTCAAAAACAATTTTGTCTTCAAATTTTAATTTCGGGTTTTAGAACCCAAAATGCTTTCGCCCTCATGTATAGTCATGATCAATTACATTATCAAATTGATGAACATTTTATATAATTTATTGTTCTTATTAATAAATCTAGAACATAAAAATTTTATAAATGTTCTCTTTGAACCATCAAATAAGAGAACCTTTTCTAAATATCAATGTTTGTAAAAAAATTCAAATGTTCATTGAGAACCATGAGAACATTGAATTTTAAACACTGGGCACAATATGCAGCAAATGTGTGTATTTTGGTAAAGTGTATTGAATGCAACAAACCACAGGTACTCTATTCACAACACCATTTAAAGCCAGAGGAAGAAAATCTTCTCAAAAACTTATAGAAACAATTGATTACATGTGTGGTACAACATTCTATGGAATTTCAGATCTCACAAAAGTCAGTTCACTATCAATTTTAAATAATAATAATCAGACAATAAATACTGATGACAATTGCGATAATTAAACAATAGATATTGTTACCAATGATGAAAGCAACAATAATACTGATTGTATGGAAAATAATGTTGATGAATCGCTTGTAGAACAAAGATACTGATAGTATGGGAGATAATGTTGATGAATCACCTGTGGAACAAGATACTGATAGTATAGGAGATAATGTTAATAAATCGCCTGTGGAACAAGATAAGTTGTCTTTAGAAACTTACTTAAGCACATCTTTGTGAATGCCAAGCTTACCTGTTCAACACCTATGGAGGTGCCATACTTTTCTTCATGTCTTTATCCTGGTGTATTTTTTCAGTGCGGCAATACAGAAATCCTTTTCCCAACTCCCACTGGTCAACAGCCATACTGTTCTGAATGCAATATTTCAGTCAAAGATAAAAAAAAGGAAAGGAAAGGTACTAATTTAAGAAAAGAGCAAAATAAGCAACGAAATAGATGTCAGTATAATAGAGAGGGCTTATAAATATGTAATAAATGACATAAATAATGGTAATAAAATTGCAAATCGATTGGACGTCATCCAATTCTAGTTAAAAAGAATAAGATAAAAATCTGTGTTAAATATTACAGAAAGCCTGAAAAACATAAAAAAGTTTTCATAAATGTGGTGGATTTATACTTTAATTCAATTATCCAGAAATAAAAAAAAAACTTATCTTGATCTTACGCCCTTTAGTTTTACGCCTTATGTATAGGAGAATATGTCGAACTGAGGTATCTTGTAATCGTGATCCAAGTGGTAACAATATTGTGTACAGTCCAAAACCAATACTACTATAATCACGAAGAAACTATAAACTCCTACTATAAAAAGCCAAATTCAAATTCGAAAAAAAAAGTTCTCTGTACCTAATATGCCGTATTAGATCTTTACTCCTGCACTTTAGACAGAGAGTATGGTTCAATATAATTAGAACGATCAGGTTCACAAAAAATAAAGCTTTTATTACTATCTTACAGATCTTATTACTGTATACACTTGAATTGCTTGTTCGTTATTGACTAATCATGTGTCTTATGGCATTCAATTTTACGATTATTTAAAATTATATATATTACCTATATCAAAAAATTTTGACTTTTATAAAAAAAACGCACCCGGCCGGGTAACGAGAATCAATTTTATTTGTTTGCGCGACCTAAGATACTAATTTTACTTATACAATTGAGTCGATTCGTTAGCCTGAGTACCATGCATTTTATGTGTTTTCATATACTTTTGAGTCCATTGTACCTCTATATATGACAAAATAAGCCGGTCAAAATTATAAATCTCGAGTAAGGTTATTATTCGAATCGAATGATGTTGATCCGAGAATTCATTGTTATGTAAACAAAAATTCTTCATACGATGCGACAGTGTCTTCTAAATTTGAATCGTATGACTGAATCATTTCATTATTAACATGATCGAAATTAAGATTATAATTATATATTATACATCAAAGGTGAAATAATATATAAGTTTCAAAAATTATTATTAAATTTAAATAATGTGGGAGCTTGAAATATGGGTGACGAAGAGGGAAAACCTGTAAATCATTTCACTCATTATCATCGCAGTGATATGTACCCCTAATTCACTGCGATGATCATGAGTGAAATGGTTTTCCCTCTCTATCACACATATAATGTGCGACAATTAATATTATCACTTATCATGCAGAAAGGGGAGGAGAATGTTTATTATTACAAAAAGCAGATGATAAATGTTACATCTTTATTTGAAGCAATATTACTTCAGTGTTAGTTTCTATAATCTGGATAATTGTTTATAAATTAATCCGAGGAATGATGATAGGGAATTTATATCGTGTATGAAGGTCACATATGGGACCCTCCACAGCAAAAGGGGGCAATGGGCCAAAAAAAATCGGTTTATTTTAATCAATTTCTTGAAGAATTGAATCAATAGGAATACAATTTTCAAATTTAAAATTTTGTCCCATTGCCCCTTTTTGCTGCGGAGGTCCCCATATATCGGTAGTTCATATTTAAGTTATTATTTATTTTGTCATGCGATTATTCACGATGATCATACTGGTGAAAAGTATACCGAACATTATGTTATCGGAATAACTTTATTATTATTATTAATAAAATTAAATCTAATGATTTTATTCAAAAATTGTATGTAGTGCTCCTAAAGGATCAATTGAGTTAACCCGAATCAATGTTATGCCTAATAAATTTATTGAAAATTGTTTATTTATTTATTTATTATTTATTTATTTATCAGTTATTTGTATTTATGCCTTTGTTATGGGGTTGGTAAGCTACGTTGACTTTGAAGGGTTACCTGGTGGTTGCACAAGCCACCAGAATTGGGTGAACCAACATAGAGGTTTTGGGAACCACCCAAGAAGGCTATTAATCACCAAGTGATGTTTCGAACCAACAAAGTAGAAAAAATTATACAAGCGATACAAGTTTTTAATTACATTTAGATTATAGAATAATAGTCTTGATGTAATATACCTAAGTAACGATAGTAATAGAGTATTAGTGTTAGTCAGTATTACCGTAATTGTATCGTAATTTACTTAATACAAATCCGATTTCATTGTATATTAATCATCGTTAGTGTTACTACAAGTCCTTTGTTAATAACACCCGACCCTAATAAAAGTAATCAATAGAAATTAATATATTACACATAACTTTATCCACGCTTATACTTGTCTTCGAATCTTCTTAGTTTGTTAACTATCGGTGGATCTGTAGTATAAGTTAATTATTTATATCCACCAAGTAGTTACGCCGAATATTTATATAACCAATCAATTGACGTCAACTCAAATCAATAAATAATATTACTGCCATATAAAAGACCCGGATCTGTTACATTTTCCCAATTTTAAGGCCCGTGGGTCTATTGTACGGATATGGGTCTGATAATCGGAAGGGATTTTATGTGGGGTCCAGTACCGGGCAATATAAATATACCCCTATTGGTACAAGTAATACTAATTACATTTTATTTTCAAGCTATCCGAATGCTTATCCTATAGTATACCCGGGTCTTTTATCTTTACAAAAATCTCAACCTATATTGTAGACCCGGAGATGATATATGGTAGGTCTACTATCATGGGTGATCTTTTACAATACTTAATTTCGGAAAGAATTTTATATAATTAATGCATGCTTTATCTAAAGGGAAATTCGGGTTAAAGTCACCCTATATATAATTTTCATTATATTATATAATATAAACTACTCTAATAAACTAAAGATTCTATAAATTAGTTAGTTTAGTGGTTAGGATAGATGGATTTTTAACAATATTATATGAATTTATATTATATAGTATACTAAAAATTATATATCGGATGACTTTAACCCGAATGAAAATAGAATTCCCTTTTCTAAATTATAAAAGTCTTGTAACGTTACTTAATTTTATGAAATAAAATAGAATTATGACCCGAATTTACTCAGTTGGGGTTCGGGTTTGACCCGAAACTCAACTCGTATGACCCTTTCGAAGCATTAATTGTATGTGTGCTAATTTTGCATTGACTTTAATTCTACTAGAATAGAAGATGTTCTGCGCCAAATGATATGAAAAACACGTATTGATTTTAAACAAAATACTTTTTATGCTGTCCTGTATGTTTTTGACAAAAATTAATACAAATTCTTCGTTTACAACCTAGGTAATATCTAGGGGTTAGTAAATTACGGGGGGACAACTCAATGGTTACACAAGTTAATTAGTAGCACGAAATCTATCATTCGTATATAAATTATATGATTTTTATATATATTGCTTCAATCAATCAAAGCCCTACATAACGAAACTTTTTTTTTAAATAACCTACCTGCCAAGATTTTTTTTTTTCGAAACTTGAAATATATGTAAGTAACTGACTAAATATTTAAAAATTTTATAACTGTTTTTTTTTAATGTTAAAAATTGAATCATATACCTATATACAATTATTATAGAAAAAATGGGCACAAAGGTAAAATAAATCATTACGGAGTTCTTAGATAATCTTTTTCTTTATCAGTTATTAAATTAGAGGCATTAATACTTTGGTTCATTTGACTAAAAACATGGCAAAGTGGTTGATTTAATATTAGAAACCCAAAATAAGCATGGAGTTACCATTGTGGATATGGACGGTTTTCAGCAAATTAAAAAATATTGTCAGGAGAAAGGCTATAATATGACTTCTTATTGGTTCAAGATTGAAAGTATGGAAAGCATATAAAAAAAAGAGGCACCAGTGAGCCAAAAATTCTTCACCAGTTAATTATCACTAAAAAAGAAGAAAAATTTGCTGCGGAGTTCGACCACATTTTAACAGTTAAAGAAAACGAATTAGCCACTGCTGTGCAAAAAATTAAGGAAAAATTTGAGTTACGAAAAATATAATAAAAATATTTTTGAATAAACAACAATATTAAAATTAGCATCAAATTACTGTTTTTGTATTTTTATACTTTTCGATAACATTTAAAAACAAGTTTACTAAAACGCACCACTGGTGTTCAACACCAGTATGTGGTGTAATGTGAAGATCAATATAAAAAATAAACAAAAAAAAATAAACAAAAATTGAATTTAATAAATGTTAAGTGAGAGTTAATAGTTAGGGGTTAGGGTGAGGCATAGTATATAAAATCATTACTATTATACCAAATAATGCTTAGCAGATATTCAGTCTAATCAATCCGTTATAATAAGGGTAGAGTGTACATTAAATATGTTTTATATTTCTCTTAGTTTTAATTTAATAAGACAAAATTGGCTGAATGAATCAGAGACTAACATATTTATAAAGACATTTAGCATTATTATAGTGTATGTTTAACTTGTGATATGTGTTAATGGAATTGAAAAATGCACAACCTATAAATAATAATGTCGATGTTTATGTTGATGAAGCAGTGACAATAAAGACTCCAGAAATGGCTAGTTTAGCGCTTATTATAGTTTTAGTTTGTAGCATTCTTAATATTTATCTTGAAAATTTATTATTATCACTTTTGTGTACGAATTTTCGAAATAATATCTAATTCCATATTCAAAGAATAGTATAACAACCACATCAACAAAAAAGTTGCTTGGCCATTTGAATTAATCTATTTTCAAGATCAATTTAAACGTTTGATTTTACAGCAAATGAAATAGAGTTTTATTGTATAAAAATATATCTAAAAGCTACAATAGTATTAAAATGTGGCATTTTGTAGGTTAGAGCCTCATATATAAGTCTTAAATTTGAAATTAATGCTATATACGAATAATAAAATATTTAATACACTATAGTTATATTATATATATATACTGTATATATACTAGCAGAAAATCTGTTGATGGATATTGGTAATCTCATTAAGCATGATACACCAATCTGATACATTTGAATTAAAATGTAATTATTTGAAATTTTACATATTAACTAGCAATTAAATAAATATATTTAATATTTGAACATTTATAAAACATATTTATAAAAAAATCCAATTAATTTTTGCTTACATATTGTTTAAAAAAAATCTCAAAGTTGGTTAATTTTTTAAAAAAAATTAAAAAATTAAACATTTTTTATATATTTATAAATTAACCAATCAAAATTAAATATTTTTTGTGCTACAATGCAAGTGCCTTGGTGTAACCTTAATCTATAAACCTGCAAAATTTCAACTATGATTATTATGTAGAAAAAAAGTTATACTAAAAAGAAAATTACAGTCAAAATCATAAGTATCCCACCCCCTCTAACTTTTTAAATTTAAAAGATATAGCTTTAAAACTTTCACAGTAAATAGTACTCCATAAATATAGATCAGTGAATTTTTTTAATTACTAGAACAAAAGTTAGATAAGAGCCAACTTTTTGATTGAATTTTTTTTAAAAAATAAAAAATACAATTGAAATTAATCAAAAATTAATAAAAAATTAGGATTAAAATCAAAAATTTCAAAAACTTAGTATGTTAAAATTCAATAGTAGTGACAAAAAATTTGAGTCAATTTGATGAGATAGCTGTTGAGAAATTAATTTTTTAATTTCGAATTTAAGTATTAAAAGGTATCATAGAAAAAAAAGCTGCGCAACTAGGTTTTTATTAATTTTAATAATATAGAAAATAATTTATTTTCTATATTAAACATATCCGCGGATTTTTGGAATTTATTATTAAAAATTCCAAAAATCTTTAACAGTGAATAACTTTTGTTTCACTAGTCCGTTTTTGATCAAACAACTACCAAAATGTTTAGATTGATGAGACGATTCTATTGAACCCAAAACCGTTAAAATTCAATCCCTGGATCCAGAGATCGTTAACGATTTGTGTCACTTCGGGTATTTAAGGATTGCAAAAAACCAATCCTTAAATACCCGAAGTGACACAAATCGTTAACTATCTCTGGATCCAGTGATTGAATTTTAGCGATTTTGGGCTCATTAGAACCATCTCATCAATGTGAACATTGGTAGTTGTTTCATAAAAAATGGACCAGTGGAACAAAAGTTATTTACTGTTAAAGATTTTTGGAATTTTTAATAGTAAATTCCAAAAATCCGCGGATATGAATTAATAAAAACCTAGTTGCGCAACTTTTTTTTCTATGATACCTTTTAATACTTAAATTCGAAATTAAAAAATTAATTTCTCAACAACTATCTCATCAAATTGACTCAAAATTTTTAACACTACTATAAAAATGCTTGAATTTTAATATACTAAGTTTTTGAAATTTTTGATTTTAATCCTAATTTTTTATTAATTTTTGATTAATTTCAATTGTATTTTTTATTTTTTTAAAAAAAATTCAATCAAAAAGTTGGCTCTTATCTAACTTTTGTTGTAGTAATTAAAAAATTATAAAAAAAATTTACTGATCTATATTTATAGAGTACTATTTACTGTGAAAGTTTCAAAGCTATATCTTTTAAATTTAAAAAGTTAGAAGGGGTAGGATACTTATGATTTTGACTGTACTATTGAAATTAGTTTACTATATATAAAAAATTAGTAATTTTATATTAAAATTAATAACTAATAATACTTATATATAAAAAAGTTAGCAATTATAAAATTTTTTTAGAATTTAAAATTTATATATATATATATATATAATTTTTTTTTTACTTAGGCAGTTTCGCTAGTATTTTATTAAGATACTAAGTATATTGCTACATTAATATACTTGTTTACTTCTAATTTGCAAACCTGACATTACCCAGCTGCTTTAAAGGTGCCCAAGCACAACCTGCCACATAATGTGAAGACAAATCTAACAAAAAAGAAACAAAAACCAATAGAAAAAAGCAAAGGGAATACACTATTATAATCCATGGTAGGTTGAATAAAAAATTATATAACAAATGCAACTATTGTATATCTCTACTAGAGTTGCTAGTGAAACTGGTGAAACTTGGTGAAACTGGTGACTATCTAAAATCTGATTGGCTATTAAATGCAATAGCTAATCAGATTTTAGATAGTCACCAGTTTCACCAGCGTGATTTAGTTTCACCTGCAGCTCTAATTTCTACTATAAAGCTATGCTTTAACTAATACCCTTTCAACTATATGACCAACCTTGGATATTCCTAAACCATCAACTGAGCTACATCGTATAGAGTAGTACTGAAACTGTATTCGTAAACAAACACGTCACATGGTTGCATTCTACTGGGTCCGACTGAATTTGGAAAAGTAAATACTGCTGATTATTTGGAGGGGGTAAGGGCGCTGACATTTATTATCTAATATCCATTTACTATAGGGGCTTACCCCCCACCCCAGGTAAGATCTATAAATAGAATTTTGGCCAATCAAATTTAACTAAAGTAAGATTTTTCTTGACCCCCACCCCCTAAAATATTACCTAATAAATGTCAGCGTCCTAAACCAAATCGCTACTTTTTGTTGAAAATTTTGAAAAAACAGCAGGAAGACGAGAAAGATAATACAAAGAAATCACTTGTAAGAAATTTAAAAGAAAGTGTTGTTGAAAACCCCATTTCTTTGTTGTTCCCCATTATATTCAACAGAGTAGAAATGATAACTCCACCAAAATTTTCTATACAAGGGTGCCACCTCCTGCCAGTTATCTTGTACTAAAACGCTTTTGGCTTGCATGCTAAATATATTAAAGGAGTTCCCCTAGATAGAAAAAGTTGACCTTTGTAAAAACTGTAGGTCCTGCAACGCTCCAACAAAAAACTTTTTGTTTTTTTTTTATCGGGAAATTTGGTCCAAGTGATCGTTAGAAGGAGTTTTTTTATATATATATATAAAATGAACCTCTAAATATATATTTTATATTTATATCATTTAAAATAGATTAATTATTAATTTTATAAACTTGCTATATAAGTATATTTTATATAAAATAAATTACTATATTTTGAATATTTACAAGTACTTATTTATAAATTATACTAATAATTTTTTTTAAATTTTAAAAAAATTTTATCCTATATATAAAATAATATAAAGAACATTTTTACTTCATAAAAAAATATAGTTTGCATAATAAAAAAAACGATATAAATTAAAAACTATATAATTTTTTTTAAATATTTTTTATAAATTTGTAAATTGATAAGAAAAAGTATTTAATTAATATATAATAAATTAAATTTTAAAACTTAATATTTTAGTATATATAATCCCATATTAATGACAAGCAAGCTATACGAATGGCTCTAACATTTGGTATATAGTTCTGTAGTTTCAATATTCCAAAAAGTATTCTTTTCTAGAACTCAGAATTGCAATAAAGTTTGTAAAAATTGAACTTACCTCCTAGTTACCTATAAAGGCAAATTTTAAATACAGTATTTTTACTTTATTTTTTAAATTAAATAGCCTCATAACTATATTACAAAATTCATCATTTTCAACAAGTGAAACTATCGCTACATCTTGTACTCTGTATGCGATACAAAGATGCATAAAGTTTTAAACTAAGTTCATGTGAGGATCCGTCTAGTTTTCTTTTTCGTATGCACTTGATTTGTATAAAAATAGAAATGGAAAACGCCAAGAAATGTCACGTATTTTCAACTTATTTGTCTATACTTGTACTCTAAATAATTTTATAATAAAATGAGTACGTAAAATCCAATTTGGAATGACTGATTCTTGCAATAACAAGCTTATTTCGATGTTGGCTTATTTTAAAAATCTTATTATTAAATTGAACAATCTAAGCGTTGCGTGAAATATGTATTATCCATGCATGAATTTGAATAATATGCGTCGGGACAAATCCCACAGGTACGTTGATTCGCGCATTGCTACAAAAATTATAATCAAATTATTGATATATATCATCCTCAAATAATTATTTTTTCTCTCAAAGTAAAAGTGTGTAACATTACTAAACTTAAGGATTACGACGGTGCAAGAAATCTAAAAACCACAATTATACCTTATAAAAAAACAACAATATAAGCATTTAAGTCAAATATTTGGGGTCTTTCCTTGAAAATCAAGTTATGAGAAATAGTAAATTATATGCTCCATAACTTGATTTTCAAGGCAAAGACCTCATTTCCTAAATTGTTGACATCAATAAAAGTTATGTAAAGAGTTTTATTGAGGTCGGTAATTAAAGAAATATTCGGTTTTAATGCGCTACTTGATTATACATTAATTCTATAGAAATTGTAATGTTTATAAGTTCCTGTTTGGAGTAATAATCTGGGTAACGCTACATTTGAAATTATTCAATGAAGTTAGGGATCATTTAATTTCGCTGTCTATATTTTGCTCCATAAAGTACAATTGTGGTTTTTTGATTTCTTGCACCGTAAAGTACGTACACATACATATACACGAGCCTTTTTTCCTCATTTTTTAAGGATTGTAAATGAAGTCCATTTGTTGGCAAATTAACTGTCACAAAATGTTAATAATTCAAAATTGCATATTAAACAACATAATAATAATAGTTTAGGTGCATAAGTTGTGCAAATGCAATACATAAATGTACACAATAACGTATATAGTGCAGGCATTCCTACAAAATTAAAATTTTCATACGAACAAATTTCATTAATTTATAATTAGATGTAACAAGAAGGCGCACCAAGCTCTGAGTAAACGAATAAATGCACGTAATATTAATTCATATCCTTAACAATGAGACACACTCAACAATGGATCCTTATTGATATGCAAACGTGGCAACATTATATTATGTAAATATATACAAATATATATATCGTGTAGGTGGAATTTAAGTGGATTTGGAATTTCCAAGTTAGAATTAGGGTTAGGGTTAGGTGTACTTATGAGAAAATTAACCCCAAAAATGGGGTAAATTCTGAATCCACTTAAATTCCGTTTCCACTTACAACATATATATATCAAATCAATTATTTAAATTTTCATTATTCTGAAAATGCACATTTATGATTGGAGCTTTATTTTAAGGAGGTTTTTAGGAGAAAGAAGGACCATTCCAATTACGTATGTACGTACACAAAATAGGAACTTTGCTTACACTAGAAACTGAACCAATAAATTCAATAAACTTATGAGTAAACATCTTATTTACATCGTACGCTAAAAAGGCACGTTTATACATCATTAATTAAATAGATTATATGTTTCATCTTGTCACAAGCAAAAAGTAAGTTCCGATGATCAATTTACACTACGCCTGTGATATCACTTTCATTAAAGGCTGTGCGTGATCTCGAATGACTGTCGCCTGTCATACATGGCATGTTAAAGCCGGGTGAAGTAAAAGAACGTATGATCTTAAAAATTTATTTAAGCATCTCAAATTTCTCTAGTATTCGAAAAAGTATAAAAAGGATGTAGTTCGCTATTGTTTAAATTTAATAAAATAAACCCATACTTATATCTAAATAAATGTTTTTCTAAAAAAAATCGTGTTAAATCACCAAGTCACGACTCTGTCGCCTTGCCTTATGATTTAATTGTTGTAAACATTTTTCTTTTAAGTTTTATCCTATTTCCCCGTAACAATCTCAATAAATTACATAGCAAAGATATTTAACTGTCCTCGGTACATTTATTTAGCAAAGTTTATGGATAAGATCCGGAAACAACCACGATGGCTCTGATTAATTTTGACATGCAGTTCTTATAAATCAACTAGTTCAGAAAACTGGTTAATTTTTATAAATATAAAAATATATGCATTCACTCTGATTCTAACCAATCAGCCACAATCACGGGACAAGTTTTGATGTAAAGTAACGTAAAAATTATAACGAAAAATCACATTAATCTCGAAATTTTCATCGAAATGTCATACGTACGTACTTACTATAAATAATCACGAAAAATCATATCACATTATATCATCAGATGATTAGCCAATCAAACTAAATGAATCTGCACAGATTAGACGAAATATCTCAGAATTGAACTAATTGATTAATTGAACTAATTGATTAATTGATTGGTTGTTTAAAATTTTTTTTCAATCGATTAGTTGGAAAGTTGTCAACTAATTTACAGAAACTTAAACATCTTAACTAGGGTTGCTAATGGAGCACTCCAGTCAATAATAAAACATATAACCCGCTCCGGAGCATTCCAGAAGTGGGTTATATATTTTATTAATGTCTGGAGTACTCCATTAACTATCCTAATCTTAACTGTCATAGTAACTACATATGGTCCGGTGCAAAAATGTAGATACACCAATCTATTCATAATAAAATTTTTTTTCTAAAATTAATATAAATGTTTAAATAACTTTATTTATTATACATGTTTTAGGAAATATTTAATATAAATTTTATTAAAAAATTTTATTTCTGTAAAAACTTTTATTAATCACTTATTTTTTCGATTTGTAAAATGCAAAAATATCTGCAAAAATATAAATATACTAAAATAAAAAAATTAATTTATCTATATATAAAAATTTTTAATTTTTAATTACCTATTTATAATTTTTTTGTACTAAATAAACCAAGTTCTAAGCTATCTTTTAATATAAAATTTATTATCTTTTTATATACTGTACATATTATTGTGTAATAATGGTTTTAAAATTTAATATTTTGTTAAAAAAAAAGCAAAAAAATATCTTTTAAAAATAAATATATTTTTGTTACTAATTTACAACTTTGTAAATTAATATTGTACAAGTGTATTGTCATATATATGCTAAATATACAGTTAAAATTTTAGCTTAATTGAATTAGTAGTTGTTAAAATATATATTTAATGATAATTACTATATATAAAATTATAGGTTATATTATTACTTCTGATACATTATATCTTATACAATAAATTAAAAAGCTTATTAATAATATTAAATCTAATGAATGTTATTTTAAACTATACTATTCATATATATATACTATAATACTGTATTAAGTTTTAAAAATAAATTTATTGCATATTAATTTAAATATTTTTTTTTATCAATTTACAATTTATAAAAAATATTTAAGTTATATAGTTTTTAATTTATAATGTTTTTTTATTATACAAACCAGTGTTGGCAATTGGACTAATTGGACATAATACAATTTTTATTGGACTTTATTGGACATATGCCCAATTCCAATTAGTCATATGTCCAATTCCAATAAAATTTTATTGATCATTGTCCAATGCCAACACTGATACAAACTGTATTTGTCTGTTAAGTAAAAAATGTTCTTTATATTATTTTATATATAGGATAAATTTTTTTAAAATTTAAAAAAATTTTATTAGTATAATTTATAAATAAGTACTCATAAATATAAAAAATATAGTAATTTTTTATATAAAATATATTTATATAGCAAGTTTATAAAATTAATAATTAATAGAATATTTCTAATTTATACCACAGGTGATTAGGGAGCTTCCAGAAATCAGCTGATTTTTGTTTACTATGAGCCTACCCCCACCCACCCACACCTGATACCCCAATTAGCCAATCAGATTTTACAATTATTAAAAAGTTAAGTATAATATTTAATAGTAAATAACTTTTGATCTACTAAACCAAATTTGATGATTCAACTACCAAAATGATCCTCTCAACGAGAGGATTCTAGTGAGCCCAAAATTGTTAAAATCCAATCACGGGGTCATGTGATCGGAATAGATTTGTGTTACTATAAAAGTTTTATAATTGTCCGAAGCGTAGCGGAGGACTTACAATAGAGACATAAATATACAAAATGTCTTGGATTCTGCTCACGTGATATTGGGCCAATCAGTATTTAAAACATCGACACGGATCAGCCCGACAAGACGGAAGATCCCGTAAAAAATTATAATACATATTACTACAGCTTCGGACACTAAAAGCACCTGTTTTTCTAGTTTATTAAATAATTATAACCCATTTATAGTAACACAAAGTTATTTCGATCTTAGGATCCTGTGATTGGATTTTAATTATTTTGGACTTGTTAGAATCCTCTCAATGAGAGGATTCTAACAAACTCAAAATCGTTAAAATCCAATCACAGGATCCTAAGATCAAAATAAATTTGTGTTACTATAAATGGGTTATAATTATTTAATAAATTATAGAACTTTTATAGTAACACAAAATTATTCCGATCACAGGATCCTGTGATTGGATTTTAACAATTTTGGGCTCGCTAGAATCCTCTCGTTGAGAGGATCATTTTGGTAGTTGAATCATCAAATTTGGTCCAGTAGATCAAAAGTTATTAATTATTAAATATTATTAATAAATCTATAATTTTGGTCAAAAATAATTTTGCAACTTTGGCTGGAATTATGAAATTTTGGCCGGAATTACACCTGATACTTCAGCTGACCCACCCACCCAGAAATTAGCTGATTTCTAGAAGCTCCCTTATCACCTGTAGTCAATTTGCTAATTAAAATTCAGGATCAGATATAACATGTATATCAATTTTTTGTAACAAAAACGGAAAATTTTTAAAAATTGCTAAAATAGCTTCTAACCCAAAAACTTGCCTATAAACCTACTTTTTTTTATACAAAAAAAATTTTCTTGCTAAATTTTAATATATAAAGCTCTATTCTAATCTTTAGCTTTACTCTTACTCTAACATTAAAAAAAATTTAACTTTTATTTAATAAAAATTGTTTATTTTTATTTATTTATTTAAATTACAGATAATAATTACCTATAGTGAACATTTATTTTCTTTTAAATAATATAAACATAAAATATATGTTTAGAGGTTTATTTTATAATATACATATTGATAAAAATTTTAAATTCTAAAAAAATTTTATATTATTAACTTTTTTATATAAGGTAAAGTAGAATATTGTAGTGAAATTAAAGTCAATACTAGCAAAACTTTGTATTTACTATATAAAAACCTTTTTTTTAAATTCGTACTAACACTTATTTTGAAACAGGTTTTTTAAAATTATTATAGTACAATGATCAAATTTAGAATATAATAAATGATTTGTATGCAGATATACAAAATCAAATCTTGGTGGGGTGAGTATATTGTAGCAAAATTAAAAATTGTTATAAAAATTTTTTTTTACTTGTAAAAAATTACTTAATAATTTTTATTTAATTTTTTTAGATCTAATATTTCTAGCAGTATGAAATCACTATTGTTGTATTTTAGCTTTGCGCTCTTCTTTTTCTTATTTTTTCATTCACATTCTTCTTTTTTTGCTCTAAACCTTGTTGCTGATCAATTTTTTTTAAGCCATAATCTTTTTTTTTGTTTTATTTCTTTAGCCTTTCTCTTTGCTTCTTTCTTTGTTTTCTTCAATTTTTGCCAACTTTCATTATTAGTAAGAAGCTATACAAATAAAATTATCTTTCTTCTCTTAGATGCAGTTCCAAATTTAGATCTATTCTCCAAAAAAACCTCTGAAATTACAGTTTACAGATCATAAGAGAGGTTATATTTCAAAATCAAATGCAGAGGACTTGTTCTAGAACTTTTATAGATTTCCAATTCTTTTTGGGTTGATATAAGTTGAACTTTTAATGATGACTTCTTTTTTAAATATCTCATTTTCTGTTACTAACTATATAAAATTTGTACAGGTGTAATAAGAATGAACAGTTGGTTTAGTAGTTGGTTGCAGAGATGATATAACCAGTTGTGAAAGTTGAACAAATAGAGATTGATTAGGTGAAGGTATAATATCAAATCTTTTTATCACTAATCTAATAAGAGGTCTAAATGGTCTAAACTTATAGTCTTAGAGTTGAACAACCATATTCTTGTGGCTTTAAATATGTTGCAAATATAGCTAATAGGTATAAGTATTGATAAAAGCTAGACCAAGGAGTTTTGCAAAAGAATATTTTATTACTATGTTAGTAGTATTGTGTTATTTATCATTGTTTTTCAAATTTCTTTTTTAATTTTGCAAAAAAAATTTCAGATAATTGCAACATATGGGTCATATAAGGTAGAAGTGCATAAAAAAAGATTTTATTTTGGCAACAAACATCGATACATGTGTAGCTAATATTAGGGTTCTGCAATTCAATTCGATTTGATTTGATTTGATTAAATATTTGATTTCAAATCAAATTCAAATACAGAAATTTCAAATCAAATTAAATTCAAATTGACAAAATATTTAAAAATTTCTATTAAAACTATAAATTTGATAGGTATCTATACAAAATTTTATTAAAACAACTGCCTTTATTGTTCTATAAAACTAGGGCTATTTTGATTAGAAGAACATTTTTTATTTAATACAGAAAATTGATTAACTTAGTAAAATTTTACATAAATTGAAAATTTTGAAAAGCATCCAAAATTTTTAAAATTTTTTAAAAAATACAAATAAACTTGATGATTCGATCAAATTCAAATATGCCTAATATTTAATTCAATTTGACTTTGAGAAAAGCTAGCTGATACAACTCTTAGGGGTATCTTAAACAATGTTATATACCCTATATAGTAGCTCTTGACTCCTAAACTATATAAAAAATTTTTTTTCAAAATCTGTATATTTATATATAAAATTTTACAAAAACTTGAATATCTTGTAACACAGTAATCTGATTTGGATTATTTAGATACTATTCGATTTATCTTTGTGAGATGAATCCAATGATACCAAAATAATATTATTTGGATTACTGGATCGCAAAATATTTACAAAAAACTATTGGTTATATAGTATTTTTATAAGAAAAGATATATATGACCAATAGTATTTTGCTAATAACTCCTAATCTAGTAATCCAAATGAAATAAAATTGGTACTATTCGAGACCTCTTAATGAGACAAATCAAATAGTACCAAAATCGTTAAATTTGTACTACTGGATTAGTTTTTAGCCAAGTTTTCTAAAAAAGTTACATTATATTTTTTGGATTTTAAAAAATAGTGCTCCTGTACCATGGTGCATTCCAGAACACTGATTATATGATTGATAGTGTACTATAGGTCGGTAAGGACCGTGTTATTAATTACCTGATTATTTTTTATCAGAAGTCTACCCTCTTCCCCTTTCTTAATATATATATAGCTAGGCTCTTATATATAATTTCAACTTTTTTTACCTCTCCTCTCTAAAAAATCACCTGATTTTTGTTACACCCCTAATGGCTCATATGGTATGTACAATTTATTTTATTTAATTTATTAAGATTATACATAAATTATATTTTTTTAAAAATTACGATTTTATATCAACTATCTGATCATGATTATTAATAAAACTATCCTAATATCTAATAGCAAAAACAAAGCATCAGCTACATACAAATATACATTCTTATATACTACTTCGTTATATACTGTACAGCTTGTATTGCTTTGTTTAGCTCAGCAACACAAATAGGGCTTACTTCGCTCATCTTGTAGTCGCTTCCCTTTAGCTATCACCTTTGCTTTGCTTCCTTTTCTAAATATTTAATACAACTAGTATACAACTACAACTAATCTACTCTAACTTACTCTAACCCTAGCCCCAAACTAATAGCTCAACAAAATTTTATAGTAAGAATATACTAGTTACGAAGTTAAAATAATAGTATCAATAACTATAATACCAACCAACTATCTAACATTAGTATAATTATAAAATAAAATACAATACTTCTTCATCAATGATAACAGTAAACACTAATAACAAAGTTATTTGTATTTCCAATAACGACGGCACCAACTACAAAGTATTTTACTAAGGAGCATGCCATTTATCACGTAATATTTTTTACTTAGTAGCCACCCCTATCTATGTATGGTGTGATCACTTTATCTAATTTTGATTAATTAATGCAATATATGGACGTGATCACTACCTCTGTTCATGTATCTATGGTAAAAATCACATGATAAATGGTATGCCTCTAAAGGTAATAACAAAATACCATACTAATGAAGATAATACCAAAATGAAAAGCAATACTAACATCAAAAGCAAACTCCAAAAAAAGACCAAAGATAACTTAACAGCATCTATAAAAATAAAAAGCTAAAAAAAAAGCGTTAGTATGCACTTACATCTCAAAACAAGAACCAGAATGAATGAAATTAGAACCCAAACATCTCTCATATAGGTCATAACTAGATTTTGACCAATTTTAACCTAATTTGCTAAAAACAACAAAACTATATTTACTTAAAATAACTTCTGATCCAGTAATCAGAATTGAATAACCTTTTTTTTAGATGTGCCTCACTGAGAGCTTTATTTTAAAAAAAAGTTCATTCAAATTGGAATACTAGATGCCAAAACAATTGCCATAAACTGTTTTTTGCTTCTCAAATTTTAGAGGGTTTTGCTGAAATGCATAATGTATGGCCTCTGTACTATATGTTTGGGGTTCTATAGAATTATACTTCCCATTTTATAAGCAAAGATACAGAATGCGACAGCAACAAAATCCTGTTACTCAAAAAGAAGATGTTAGTTAACTATATAACAAACAAAAAAAAAGCTCAAAAAACAAGAAAATCCTGTTATCTAAAAAAAAAGAAAAGAGTTAAGCCCGTGCACAAACTAAAAAGAATCTCCAATAACGACAATATCCTGTTACTTAAAACAGAATTATACTAGTAATGCAGTAACAACAATACAGTAACAACAACACCAGTAACAAATAATACCAGAAATGACAAAATCGAAATTCTGTATTCTGAAAAAAAAGAGTAGTTAAATGTGTCTCAAATAACAAAAAAAAAAATCAAAAATGCAAAAAACTGATAATTAATATATAATCATCAATTTATATTTCCATGATCTAGGGTGTACCAAATTATAAATTTCATATTTTTTTGACCCCTTCCTACTTATCAGAAAAAACATTATATTTTATCTGACCTCTCTCTTGTATAATGTTATTTATAAATGCCTCTTTATGGCCATCAAGCATTAGCAAGACTAGACGAATTGGTGGAGTTAAGTTAGTAAAATGGGTAAGATATATTTGAAAAAAAGTCTTAATGCATATATCTGATATCTGTAAAATCTATTACTGTTTCAGGATGTGCACCTTCTAACAAATCTAGAATTGCATAAATACTCTTGTAAATAATTAAAAGTGGAATATATGACTTAACAGCTAAGATTGTAGATACAACAAATAAATCTTGTGAGAATTTCTGCACACAACTTTATAGACCTGAAGTTAGTGTTACAAATCAGAAATTGAAAAATTGACTAGTTGATTATTGACAACTAATCAATTAAAAATTAAATTAGTTGCAACTAATCGATTAATTAATAATTTGCAATTAATTGATTAATTGATTAATTGCAACTTATTGATTAATTGATTAGTTGCAACTAGTTATCAACTAAAAAAAATAATTACCTAACACAAGTCTTTTTTTGCAACAACTTTTTTTAACTTAGGTACAAGAACAAATCTAATTTTATCTATATTCCTTTGCATTGCTATAAGTAAATTTTGGTTAATAACTTGTTTAAGCTTATTGAAATGATATTAATAATTGTTGTATTGACTTTTTGCATATGAGCTTCAGATAATCCTTGAAGGGTTCAAAAGAATAGTTCAAATTGGTCTCTTATGAATTGAGCCTACTAGTCTCTCCCTGGCCCTTTATTTCCAAATAGGTGAGTTGATTATTATAGTACATTTTTTTATTATACAGTAATTAACTCTAAACTTAGTTAAACCAAATCCAAGTCATTGCAAAAATAGTAAACAGGCTCTGATACTTAGAAAGGCTACCATTCTTGACTATATGCCAAAGGGTAGTTTTAGAAATCCCCAAATTTTTTGTTATATTATTTATACTTGGACATTTATGGCTAGTGAAATAATTCTTTAATTTGTTAATTACAGTTAAAATTTTATTTTTTTATTAAAGTAAGAAACCTCTGGCATTTTAGTTGATGTTTAATAAAAAAAAATATAATTAATTTGTAATAATTGATTTAATTAAAAAAAATATTGTGACTAAAATAATTATTACAGTTTGTATAATTTTGTAACTTCTATAATTAATTCTTTTTTATAATTAAATGATTGTAACAATTGCTAAAGCTGGCTAATTTTCATTTGAGCTTGACACTCATAATAAATTGGCTAGCTTTAGAATCGTGATTGTAATCACAATCATTTAATAGATAATCTACTAGTCAACTAGTGCATAAATTACTTATAAACGAAATGCTACAATTATTCAAAAAAATTTTTTTTACTAATTTAATAAGTTATGTTAACTAATTGAAAGTTATAAAGCTCATTAAGTCTCATCTAATAATAGTTAGATTATTACAGTAAATATAGAAATATTATCAAAAAATGATTGGTGACTATGTAAAATTCTATATAAACTAACATTTTATATAAAATTTTATATAGTTGTTCAATTATTTTTTGATGATAACTCAGTATCTACTGGGCCAATTTTGATAACCTCATCTCTTTTAAATTCGCTATAATGAGCTCTACAACTTTTAATTAATCAGCATGTTTTATTAACTTATTAAAAAAAAATTTTTTCTTGGGTAATTGTGTCATTTCTATCTATATATTATAATATAGATTATTATTGCCAAAATACCACAATCACCCAAGGAAAATATTTTTTACTAAGTTAATGAATTATGCTGATTAATTGATGAAAGTATTAGAGCTCATTATAACAAATTTAAAGGAGGTGAAATTATCAAAATTGGTTTAGTAAATACTAAGTTATCATCAAAAATAATTGGGCAACTATATAAAATTTTATAAAAACAAATGTTTGTTTATATAGAATTTTACATAGTTGTCCAATTGTTTTTTGACAATATCTTTGCATCTACTAGACTGATTTTAATGATCTAACCACTGTTAGATGCATTTTGACAAGCTCTACAACTTTTTTTTTTTTTTTAATATTAAGGGTGTAGCTTCTGCCCCAAACTTTATTAATACTTAAGCAAATTGATATATGGCGGTGCCTTTTATACATACATATTATATACAAGTATTGAGACTAGGACTTCAGGCTGTGAAACCTTTTATCTACGGCTAAAACCCATCAGAGCCTCCCATATTCCCATTTATATAGTTGACCTGGATTTGTACGTCCCTTTTCAACCAACAATCAGCACCCACATGTCCGCCACTTTACTCACATTTCCTAATTCATCACTTCCAATTTGGTATGTGTTGCCAGGTAGGCGCTTTATGCTTCCAAGTTGGTGTACCCAAAATCTGGTTACCCAGAAAATCCCTTACTAGCGTACTTCTCGGGGGTTCATATCTCAAGCCATGCAGCTGCCTCTACCACATTGGGTAAGTATCTCAAGCCTGCATGCTGCCGCAACCAGCCGGTTTTCTGCGACTTGAGGACCCAGAATTTAGCGTTCTGAATTTGGAAATGTGCGAACGACTGTACTTCCCGCTATGGTGGCAAGGACCTGGGCTTTCGCAAATGCTTCCAGTGCTGAATATAGTTGGATGGCATCATGAGGCTAGGGAGAACCTGATCACCACTGCATTCACTTATACTAGCACATACCCGTATTGGTGGTCCCAAATCCTCTTAGTGTCCGAAGACTCCTATATGGGTACGCCCAGAGCTCCGATGGGTCTTGACATGTACATGCCTCCATGTTTCCGCTTTTTATTGGCCGATTAGTTCTGTCTGCTCTTGTGAAATTCACTAGACCCCAGTATCTGGTCAGTCACTCTTTGGATCCTTTTCCCCAGTAATCCCAGACTACCAATCCAGTTGGCCCGGAAGGATCAGTCTGTTAGACTTTAGGTGCCTAAGGTCTCCCTTTCCTTGGTTCATGCTTCTATAACACATGACCTTTTCCTCCGGTACAACTCCGGCGGCCAGGTTGGTGGACCCCCTTTTGCCATAGGGGCTCTTGCCCGTCCAGTTTCCTGGTCAGTCACCACTAAGATCCTTTTCCCCGGTACCGTCGAAAGTCCAGCTACCTCTCCACTCGGGACTTGCCAAACGGGTTTCAATTGTTCCGGTCCCTTGACTTTAACCAAGGTTACAGGTAATCTACCCGACCGATTGATGAACAAATGTTACTATAACACAGGCCTATTTTTCAATTCGTCTCTAGTGGGATTTGAACTCTAGACCTGCCACTTGGGGTGACAACTAGTTAGCTTCTCTATGTCGGCACACCCTAGCTCTACAACTTTTAATTAGTCAATATAACTTATTATCTTAGTAAAAAAATATTTTTTTCTTGAATGATTGTGGTATTTCGTTTATAAGTGATTTATATAGTAATTTGTATTATATTATTATCAGCAAATTTTATATATAGATATATATCGATTACTAGCCGGTAGGATAGATATCGATACCCATACCCCCTGCCAATTACTATCGATAGTAATAATAATTAATATATATCGATATTAATCGATATATATCGATATATATCTGATATGATATCAATTAATAATTATTATATTCACATAATCATGCTTTTTGAACATTTTACAGGTTTTCGCAAGTTTTCACAAGTTTTCGCAATTTAATTATAATTTTTTTTTATTTATTATTATTATATAATATTTTAATTTATTAAATATACAATATTCACAAGTTTTCGCTATTTAATATAAAATTTTATTTTTTTATTATATATTATATTTTAAATATTATATATATTATATATTATTATAAAAAAAA